>CANSZD010003110.1:172500-377500 GCA_947648045.1 Beta corolliflora
ACATTGCCTGCATCAATGTCGCAGACCTGAAAATTCACCATGTTGTCAGGAAGAGATCGATTGATTGGAGGGATCTCATTTAGGTCAATTTCAGGGCAGAATAACAAATTATAATGCTCAGTGGGCCAAGATAGTCGATCTGAAACATCTGTTTTAGTCAGGGTCTTTGTGAAAACTATTTTCATTTTTGATGAGGATCAAATTAAAGGATCTTTTTCTTTTGTTTGCTCTGTTTAATTATTTTCTTCTTTCTCATGTATCTCTGAGCTACCCTATGGCCTATTTATAGATTTACAAAGGGCTGGAGATCGTATTTAGAGAATTGTCAAGCTGAAAAGTGTACATGCTAGACTGATTGTACTTGAAGAATATCGTTCTTCAAGTTTGATCGATTTGGTGGGTTCTACTACAAGACAATAACGAATTTAACGATAACGACAAACCGACAGTAGAATACTGAACAACATCAGTATTCAGTTGTACTTGCTATTTGTCCCGCTACTAAAACTGGTGGATCTTCCCTGTAGTAGGAAAATGTAGTCCCTCATCAACAAAATAGCGTCATGAAAAATTGAAAATGAAAACCTAAATCTCGAGAACGAGATTTTACATCTGATATCGTATAGAAACTCAGAGTAGTGTTTTCATAAAGAAAGAAAATGAGAGGTGGAGTTTTCAACTTACACTCCTTGTATGATTAGATTTACAAATTGTTTTCTTTTTGTTGATAAAATAGAGTCCAAAGTTTTGATATTGGATTGCATCGATCATCTTTTAGATTAGTGGAGTATTATTCTTATTTATCAGTGATGGTATATCAGTTTAACATTATTGTAATTAGCCATTCAAATAAATTTTTTATATGTGATAATCTAGGGTATATATCATGTTTGACGTATTGTATTCAATTTCAATGACCAAATTCATTATTCTAATGTCTACCCTTTCTTTAGATGATTAATTAGTTTTGAGTTCAAACAACAAACCCAGAGACCTTTACATTTAATAATTGTCGCTTGACACAAAAAATTGTAATATACCTAAGATCATGTCGATTCTCCCACAATATTTAGCTTGATATATAACTAAAACAAAACAAACATAACTTATATTGTACACGATATTAATAAAAGAGTAAGAATTAAAGAAACTCTGTCTAAGAAGAAACTAAAACTATTATAACAATAAATATAATCTATTAAAGGAGAGATTTGCTACTCCCTCTGTCCACAATATAGTGTTTCTTTCTTTCACAGGAATTAAGGAGAATGGTGAGAATGGTAGGATTCTCAAAGATAAATATTTAATGAAGTACTTTTGTCTTGGAACTACTTTTTTATTATTTTTTTCCTTCCAAAAAAAAATCAAAAAGCAACAATTTTTCCTTGGGATGGTGCAAATCAATAAATAGGAGTACGTATTTTGAAAGAAAGTAAGCATATTTTGCAAAGTTTGTGTAAAAATTGAGGATAATTTAGTCAAAGCAAATTAATAAGAAATGAAGTACGCACAATATTTTGGACACCCAAAATATAATGTAAATGGGATGGTGGGAGAATTAATTGTTGATGTCCTGATGGTATATTGGTAATCCAATGAAGAAACATTTTAGGGTTTGAGAAAAGAGGGGAAAAAAAGAGACGAGGAGGCTTTGAACACTAATCTAAAAATGGACCGACAAATCATAATAGTATCGGCCGCACATGCTTCGAACATCATGTTAATTGTCCAACTAATGTGGGCCTTTATGAAACAAACTTTGGTAGAAAACAATATTTTCCACCCAATCAATGAAGAAATGCAACAAATAGTTTTTGTTCCATTCATAAAAGAACACAAATTTAAACTTTTGTTTCCCAACCAATGTGGGACAACTTAAATTCAAACAATATGTATAGCTAAAGTAGTAACATTTTATATAGAACCAATGTGGGACATTTAATTTTAATTTACATGAAAGATCGGTTTTAATAATTTTTCAATTTGTTCATGAGCTTTTGAGCCGAGCCAAGGCTAAAGCTCGTTAAAATCTTGAGCTCGACTTGTTAACTATCACTTACAGACAAACTATGATTAAAGTCCACCATGAAAATATTTTCTATATTAGTATTAATTTTATTTCATGGATTAAATTCTTTGGAAAAGTTTGAGAATTATTTATTAAAATTACAAGTATCATTTATATTTTAATTTGAGTTTCTCACGAACTTTTCGAGTCGAGTTGGTAGCAGCTTAACTCGGCTCGTTAGTCATCGAGTCGAGCTCGAGTTCTAGTCGAATTTTGACCGAGTCTATCTCGAGTACCTTGCGAGTTGTCTCGTCTCATTTACACCCCTAATCGTGGTCTAATCGAAGAATAAAGTACAAAATCTTCACCTTAACCCGTCATATTTCATCAAGTGCATTCGTCGGCATTTCATAACGCGATTTTCGTACTACAACAAGATCTCACACATCTGAATTCTCAAAGGCACTACAAATCTACTATTTCTTATCTGATTAGTGATTGGCTCTGTTTGGCAATACTAGATGAAAATAAACTGAAACAAATAAGTTAACTGAAACTTAGAAGATAAAGCTGAAACTGATAAGGTACTGGAACTGATAAGGTAGCTGATTAAATTAATTGCTTGGCACAATTAGTTGCTTAAGTTGATAAATTATTTTGTCAAAGTTAGTTGATGTAAAATTTTTTAAAAGATTCTGCAAAATTTCAGTCACCTGATTTTGGAAAGGTAAAAATTTTGACTTATCATTTAAGTCATTTTAACTACCTAAAATTTAATTTTAGGTACTCCCCAAACACTACTAATCATTTTAGCACCTAAAATATATTAGCACATTATCATATAAGGTAACTAAAGTGCTTCCCCAAACAGAGCCATTACCTTTATATTAATTAGTTTACTTTTGGTGTTGTGTGCTTGTGGCCTTCTGGACTTCTGGGTTCTATTAGCTTCCTTTAAAAATTATAAAAACTTGATCTCTCGCATTTAGACGAGTTTAATAAAAACCCTATTTAGCTATATTTTTGCTCATATATGGTGAGAATATATATATAGTCAATATTAATTAATAAAGTGCCCAAATGTTAAATGGTGCAACTAAAAAAACATAGAAAATATCGTTTAAATTTTTATTAGAACCTTATATATGATAAACTTAGGTTTATATCATGTGCTTGTTTTGGCTTCTCTGATGAATAAGTTATTGTGGTAGTGTTAACTGTTAAGTTCGGAAATTTCAATAAAGTAAGAAAATATATATTGGCTTAATTAAACTGTGACAATATAATGTGCTTAAAGCTGATATATATGCTTATCATATGATCACTGAATACACTGATCACTTTATATAGAGACAAGCTGACAAAAGCTCGCTTTAAATATGTTGTTGAATGATAATGATTAATGTACTATATATGTTGATAGATTATTGCATTGGTGAACTAGCTCATATCTTAGTTGCTAGCTACTTGCACGTCAGCAGGGTTACGTAAAGACTTTTTGTCTTAAAGAAGTGATATAATTCTAAGATCTTTTCACTTCCATGTTTCATTTCATATAGATTAGACTAGGTAGATAAAAGCCTTGTTCTTTTGGACTTATATTCAGTTCAATTCACTTCAACTTAATTCAATTATTATTAATATTATTATTGTTGTTGTTGTTGTTGTTATTATTGTTATTATTGTTATTATTATTGTTATTATTATTATTAATATATTAATAATAATTATTATTATTATTAACTATTTTCTTGTTATTATTAATTTTTTTTTATTATTATTAATTTATAATTATTATTACTTTATTAATTATAATAATTATTATTATAATTATTATTATTATTATTATTATTAAAATAATAATAATAATTATTATTATTTATTATTATTATATAATAATTATCATTAATATTAATATTAGTTATTATTATAATTTTTATATTATTTATTATTATTATATAATTATTATAATTAATATTAATATTAATATTAATTATTATTATTATTATTATTATTATTATTATTATTATTATTATTATTATTATTGTTATTGTTATTATTATTATTATTATTATTATTATTATTATTGTTTTTAATTATTATTATTATTCTTGTTGTTGTTGTTATTATTATTATTATTATTATTGTTATTATTATTATTAATATTATTATTATTTCAGTTCAGTTCAATTCAACGTTTAGTTTCTCTCAGTCCAAAAGAACGGGGCCAAATTCCCATCTATATTACTCTATTTGTCTTTTTTTACTTGTTATATTTTTCGTAAATAATGTCTTCTTTTACTTGGTACATTTTTTTACTTAGGTAATCATGACCCACAAAAAGGTACCACTATTTCACTTTATTTTTGGTATATTTTACCTATAACCAGTGGCGGAACCAGAATATCTATTAAGTGAGGTCGAAATAAAATTACTATATTTTAGTGGGTTCAAACAATCAATCTTATAAGAAAATTTCCAAAATTTGCAACAAGAAAAAATTTCAAAATTTCCAGATTTAAGTGGGGTCAACTGACCCTACTAAACATAATGTACATCTGCCCATGCCTATAACTCTCAAATACTTCTCATTTTCCTATATAGTCCTTGCTCCTCACTGCACTTAATTATCTTTTCACCTCCTTAATACTTGCCCACAACAATATATTAAATAATTACATATGGATGGAGTAGTTTCGAATAGAAGTTCAATCTATACTAATATATTAAAAAACGTTTCTAAACAATGAACTGTGCTACGTGGCATTCTCCATTAGGATTTCTTAATTCATATAATTCACATACAATAAAAAAATTAGAAAATATTTTGTATAAGATTTGATCCCATAACTTGAAACTCATATATTAAAGTGTTAACCATTAAACAAAATCATATTTAGTGTTATTATTTCAAAGTACACAATTAAGAAATGAAAAATGTGATTACACAAGACCGTCTTGACGAGTTACATAAGCCTATAAGGTGCAAATGTTTTGATAAAATTCAAGCGCTCTTGACGAGACTGATCGCTGCCCAATCAATGGGTTGAAATCGACCAAATAAGAAAATAAGATTACACGACAATTCTAATCGGCTAACTTTCGTTCAGTTGCCCTTTTGACCGAGAGTTACGAAAAAGATGCGCGTGCAAATTTTTTTTGTGAATTGTAATCCCGAAGAGTATCTAAATGCGGATGGCGTCATCTAAAAGATCTCCTTGAAAGTTTGAGCTTCAGGCTGGCATAAAGTGTTGTGGGGTCTAAGTTCGGATCACGGATAACCTTAATGAAGAAGCTAATCAAACTTAGATATCCGCAACATGTTTGCAATCGTCAAGTATATTCAAACTGAGAATTCTCACCAAAAAAACATTCAAATTCAGAATGCTTTAATGATACAATAATCAGCATTTATGTTTTTATTTTCATTTGAGGATACTTCTAAATGATATAATATGTCATGAAATTGTGAATAAGTGTTTCTCCCTGGAATAACAACGTGGCAGATCGAGTATGATTTTACAAACTCCATAACCGGCCCACCTGTATCTGAATTTTATTCGAATTGGGTTTGAAGTAGGATTTTCTCTATATATATATTTGAAAAAACCAAAAACTGGAGAAGTTGTCATTGCGATTCTTTATTTCACTATAGTTGTTTTCTTTTTAAAAAAAACCCAAAAATTGGAAAATTTATAGTCGTTTTTTGTTGGAGGTATAATGGTAAAAGAGGGTGGACACCAAGTCCTCCCCTCTTCTAATATATAATAGAGATTATGTTTTCAAGTATACTTCTTGAAGATTTGATAATGGCAAATAAATGAATGGACAAAACTACTTAAAAAAATTAAAGGATTAAAGTTTAGAATAATTACATTATCTAATCTAATTTATAATTTTACAGTTAAGCTTTTAATTTTTCTACTCGGCCTCTAGCCCCCTGTAAAATAGTTGGTCAAGATCCGACACTGATCACGTGCACGATACATCCTAGTGTATATCATAAATTATAAGTCGATTAAGAATTTTATCACATATATAATCAATGATGAAAAATTGAATGACACATTCATCAAATTTATATTGTCAAATTAGAGTAGCTTTTATCTAAATTCATATTTTGATATCATATATAAAAGAAGTGGTATTAGAGATGTATGTTTGCTGTACTTTTTATGTGGCGCTTGAATTGAAATGAAAATGAAAGAGCATAAAGCAAAACTATTTTCCATACAAGTATCACTATCAAGTTTTTTTTTTAATAATATGGTTAGAAAAGATATTAAGATACACTAGGAGTAATTCTAACAGATAATTTACAAGGATAAATTGAAGAGCATAAATTATTACACAGTTCAAAATAAAAATGAGAATCTACTAAATGTCCTTAAATAACTATGCAACTGGCTACTCGATTTGCTTTCTAGAAGATATGCATTATGCTCCATCTGGTAAAAGTCTTGAATACTAACTGTATGTCTTCTATAATGTTAACTAGTTTAAAACCCGTGCAAAAATGCACGGGATGCCAATTGTTTGAGTTCATTTAAAAAAAAAGTTCAAACACTAACGTTCTTATACATAATTAAATAATTGTAAAACACAAAACATAGATCACAACATGCAAAATTATTACACGTTCGGAAACACTTCCTTGTACACTACATTAGTTGTTGCATTTGACGTTCCTGCATCTTTATCACAAACTAATATTTTCAGTCCCTTTTTACTTGTAACTCTTGATATTGCCACATAAAATTGTCCATGACTAAAAACTGGTCGAGGCAGATACAACCCTACATGAGAGAGAGATTGTCCTTGACTTTTGTTTATTGTCATTGCAAAACACACAACCAAAGGGAATTGCCTTCTTTTTGGAATTTGATTAGAAACCTTGTTGAATCTGAAGGGGTTGAGTGTCATCCGTGGAATAAAAACTTTGTGGCCCACATTAGTTCCAAATACGACCACAGCTTTAACGATGCGATTGCCTAGGTGCTTAACAACCGACCTATTGCACAAAATCGCATGTTTGGTCAATGTTCCTTAGAAGCATAACCAGTACGCCGACCTTTAATCTTATACTATGGTTCAGTAATCCAGAGCATGTAATGGTATTTAAGAATTCAGTAGAATAAAGCTCATGGATGCCAAAGTTGGCTTCATCACTTGAAATTGGATCGGAACTCAAGTATGTTCTTTCTTCACCTGGCAATTACGACAGGACATGGTCATTTACTATATCCACAATATCATTTGTCGGTGCAAGAATAGCTCTTTCCAGGAAATAAACTGCTTCCCATAGATGATCCTCAAGGTCAGGATACGTGCTGTGAACAATAGCAGCAATTGGATCATCACCTTCTTCAACTAAAATTTCATCTGCAGTTTCTAATACAACCTCCCCATCATTTGGTTCTCCTTTTTTGCCATCTCCAATATTCAATATCCATTTAGAAAAGTTTCTAACCTCATCCAAATCTGAAGGAGAAGGTCCTCTAGTGAGCCGCATATTTTGCGTAAGTCGAAGCACGTGACAGAAGTCCCACAGATAAGAACTATTGATCGCAGCGAATACAATATCTTGCCTGGTTCCTTTTGGAATAACGACAATATTTGTCTTAAATCACCAGCGAATACCATAACCCTCCCACCAAAAGGTATATGCAAGTTGGCAGGATTAATGTGCTGCATAATGTCCTTCATGCTTCTGTTAAGGGCTTCGAAGCAATATTATGCATCCTGGTGGCTTCATCCCATATAATCAACTTTGTCTTCATAAGTAGTGCTGCCAAATCTGATCCTGGCTTAATACCTACGCATGTTGAGTTGTCATTATATTTAATGGAATTCCAAATCTGGAATGAGCAGTTCTTCCGCGTGGGAGAAGTAAAGAGGCAATCCCACTTGAAGCCACAGGTAAAACGATCTCACCCACACGTCGTATTGCAGCGCACAAAGTTATCCAAAGGTATGTTTTCCCTGTTCCTCCATGACCATATACGAAGAAGACGCCTCCCTTACCTCTTGAGACAGAGTCCATTATCTCATGTAAAACTTTCTTCTGATCAACATTCAATCCTGAATACAGTTGAGTAAACTCTTGTTGTAGCTGTTCTCTATCAAAAGACAGCTCATCCATTATAAGCTTGTTTTGACCTTCCATGACCATCAAGTTATCTGGAAAAGGCATGTCACTAAATCTGCGTAGTGTGCTGCCATTACTTTGTAGTCTTGCCTCGATTTCAGCCGACGCATAGTTTTGCAGTTGTTCATCACTTAATACCAATGTTGTAAAAAATAATGGTTCGTTCACACATTTAAACATCAAATGAATGGAAAGATAAAGATATTATGAGAAGCAAATTTTACAAAATAATAGTGCCAACCTTCATCACGCATAAGTCTGCGTTGTCTGTGAAGTATATCATCAGACAGAAGATGCCAAGTCTTCTGCCAGATTGTCTCAGGTTTTGAAAGACTGCAAGATAAGAGTAACATGCAAAAAAGATTGCGCAGATATACTCCTGTTTATCTGAAGCTCGCTTCTATAATCGCATCAACGTTCTATTTGTCATCATCTAAAAGACCTCTGGCATAACATGCTTCTTTAAAGGTGGGATGAATTATACCGTCCACGACACATATATCTTCATAGATGTTGCACCTTTAACGAAATTAAGCAAAGTCCTCTGGTAGAATTTTTCTCCAGCACCTGGTGTAACGTGATAAATTCTTCCAATATAAAAGCCCTTCTTCCTTGGGGTCCATTCACGTTCGCATTGTTGCCACACAAATTTAGTTGGGAACTCAACATAACTCAATTCCTGCGCTTCAGCGTATTTCTTATTGCACTCCATCCAAATTAAAAAATTTGGTTCTGTCAATATTTGGCCTTTCAAGAATAGATTCAACATCATCAACATCTTTGAACATGACAGTTTGTTCGCCAGGTAGATGGAAACTAAGCCTCTCGACAGCTGGGATCCAGAAGTGAATGGGGAAACCGAATATCCTCCACATCGCTTCACATGGAGATATGTACCGACAGTCATAATACATCTTGATTTCATCAATTACTTCAGGATCGTCACTATTTATTTTGACGCTTATGATATGCTGTTGTTGTAACTTTATCATAGCCTTTGTTTATGTACTTGAACAAATATTTGATAGATCTAGATTGGTTACACCATTCAACATTAATATGTACACGGTACTTAGAGAGTAATTGAGCGTTATATGGCACGTTGAATCTATTGTCAAGCAACATATCGTTATTTTCCACAGTTGCTCCAGTATCTCTTCTTCTGTAAACAGGGTATCCATCATTATCAACTCTTGTTCTCTTATTGAATCATTTTGGAAAACGCTTTGTACAGTGCTTGTTCTCAGTACATGGTGCATTTACATTTGAAGCACTACATGGACCATGCATCATGAACTCTAATACAACCTCATATAACTCTGGATTATCATCTTTATGTGGAAGTTCGGCACAAATAATCTTGTTAATTGCCTTAATATTTGTATTTGCAAAGCCAAGGAAAAAGGTAATGGTGTCCACATGATATAATCTTATTACCCTTGCTTAGTTCTTCATTGCTATGTAAGATTCTACAGTAAGTTACTATCCTACAGTAACCTTAATACTCAATGCCTAAAAATTTAGTAAGTTACTATCCTATTATAAACTTATAGTTTTTTAAAGTAAATCTTTGCTTCAAGAACCATAACTTACACTAAGATTCTGCAATTATTTGTTGAAGCAAATTTAAGAATTCAACACGCATATATCAGCAAACATACATAAACATTATAGTAATCACGTTAATTATGACAACACCAATCTATTTAATTTGAAATGTCGTGATATCGTCTATAATTCATGAACAAAGTTAAAAAAAAAAAGACTGATTCATAAATGGGATGAGTTTGATTTCAAATTTGAGGCAACAAATTTTTGTGAATCAAGATTTGTAAGATATGTCAAGACTAATTCAATAATCATTACGCAACAAATAACTCATAGTTTTAGTTTAATACATTTCGAGAACCCGAGCATTACGTAAACTTATCATGACACCTGAGCCAGCCCTAGGTGTTAATAGCTTTCGAGAACTTTAAGCTTAACTTTAAAAAAAATAAGAGGAAAAAGAGCAGATAAAACACTAAGATTCTCAAAGTCAACCCTAGTTTTTTAAAGTTAAGCTTAAATTATTTGCGTTACATTGTTAATATTAGGTCTTACGTTGACAGGGAAATTGGGTGAACTTCTCATAGTCAAATTCTAAAACACTAAGATTCTAAAGTTAGTTATTGAAGCAAATTTAAACAGCATGATTTTTCAAAGTTAATCTTAGCTTCAAGGACAATAGTTTACATTAAGATTCTACAACATTATGCACGCAATCATTATAAAGCAAACATACATAATAATATAGTAATCACCTATGTATTTAAGCATATGAATGCAAGCTAATAAAGTGAGTGATTATCAAATACCTTAGTTTGCAGTTGAATAAATCAAGTGGGGATTGAGAAGCTACATTGTCGGGTATATTCATTGTTATCTCATTAGGGAGATGATCAAATGAAGTTTTTTATTCGTATACACCTTATTTTCATGGTCGGACTATCTTGAATGGTTTCCATGACTGAGGTTCTTTTTCCCAAAGTAATTGTGTGGCAAAATTTATGTGTTTAATTTCATAGGGTACAATTTTGGGTTTTATAATTTAGTTGAAATCGGCTAGGAAAAATGCAAATAAACCATATTAGACCCAGACACTAACATAATGTACATTATGTAAAACCGTCCATAATTATAGTTTAGAAAAAATTCAAACAAACCATATTATGGATCCTAATATAATGTAAGTATAAAAATCGGCCATAATTAAATTTTAGGAAAATTCCAAATGTATTTATTATGGAAACTAACATAATGTACATTATGAAAAAATCGGCCATAATTATATTTTAGGAAATATGCAAATAAACCATATTATGGAAAATAACCTAATGTAAAAATATAAAGTTAGAATGTAATATACATATATTAGGTAAACTTAGGTAAATAATAAATTGATATCTAAATATCAATAAAGAAATTCATTAAGTATCCAAAAAAGGAAAGAAAATTAAGACATGAAAAACTCACATACGTAGTTTTTTTATGCGTTTAAAAAAGAACGAAGTACATATACATTATTATATTAAAAAAAAATTCCTTAAAAAATCGGACATAAAAATCATGATTATGTAAACAATTTTATATTTCTTAAAATAATAGATTAATATATTTTCCATTAACCATGATACCACATGATCCCTAAAAATATGGAGAATTATGGAATATAAAAACTATTCATTTTTTTCCTTTTTATGCGCTTCAATAGAATGGTGAATAATCATACTTTTATAATGTGGAATTAAAGTTGCTTATAATTATTCTCTTTCATTCGTTATATTGAATTTTGTTTATAGCCTACAAAAATTGAAAAGTAAGAAAACTAAAACTAATAACAAAGTTCGTACACTAATGGACAACTATAATTCCTAAATAACAGCATTGTAACGTGCAGCAAGCTAAGATACAACACAACTATAATTCCATGATAGTAATCATCATTAGCTATTATCTAACTCCAAGGCCTAAGGTTCATATCGCCATTTCAAGTTAATTAAGGCCAATATAATCGTTGTCCATTAGTGTTGGTAGGAGCTAAACTATAGTTGCAAATTTTACCATGAACCTGTAACATGCATAAAGGTTTGTAGAAACATAATGAAACTATTAGAATTTGAAACTAACCTATAGTTGCAAATCGTTGCTTTCGGGTGTCCTATTAGAATTTTAACAAAAAACATAATATCACTACAAATATGTTGCTCCTCTTAGTTTGTAGATTTATACTTAATTAGAATTGTAGAACTCAAAATCTGTAGAATGCTTGTGAGGTCCATTGAAAAAAAAAATGATGTAAATTCTAGATTTATCCAATTGCGAATGTTCTAAATAATAGCAAGGTTTTAAACTAAAAAATATATATTTTATATAATATAATGATTAATTTGGAAATAAGAATAATTTGTACTGTTAGCATTGGAGTGATTTAAGTTTGAGGGGAAGAAAGAACATTCGCATAGCAAGTGTATATACTGTAAAAAAGAACATTTGCATAACAAATAATTATGGAAACTCAACAGAATATGTATATGTATAATAGCAAGATTTTAAATTCTAGATTTATCATCGCGAATGTTCTAACTAATAGCAAGGTTTTGAACTAAAAAATATATATTTTTATTATTGATAAGCCATAATAACAACACAAAGAAAACGTACTCAAAACTTGTAAAAGCTACATATTGAGAAGACTAATTTGCCAATTTCTTGTATCAATGAAATGAAACAGTCACAAAATATGTAGTTGTTTGTAGAACTGATAATACCTAAAGTGGATACTTAAATATAACGTAAAAAAAAGAAAATTTAAACCTAATCATCACTTGCTAGATAACGGAGCAAACAATGTTTTTAAGCCGAAGAACATCTCCATCGTTCAAATCAATATCCTCAAAATCATCATGACATACTTCATAAGTCCTTGGAGGAGTGCATTGGACGTCATATAAAATCATATTCTAGAAATCAAAATATGGTCGAAAACCATAAATTGTAGTATTAACCTCTTCGACATCAGCCCATACCTCATTGCTTATATTATTTTGATAAGTGAACATAATAGATACATCATGGAAACATACATGACCCAAACGAAAGAGGGTTAGAACCATAGATTCAACATCAAGAAAATTTGAGTATTTCATTTTGGGAGGCCAATATCTTTTGATAGTAGCTGTATCTGTAATCTCTTGTGAGGAAGATGAATTTTCTTGAGAGGGAGATGATATTGACATTATGGACATAAAATTATACACGTTTTATAGTGGTGTGTTAGATATGCAGTGGTCTATATTTATAGTCGCAACTATGTACATACAATTGAGGTTTTCCACTAATTTCGAAAAAAAGAAGCAATTACCATAAGTTGAACCTTAAATCAAGGTGGATTTCAAAATAGGATCTCATAATATAATATACTGTTTTTAAGTCAATCAATTTCATCTAAAATGGCAATGATTTTGTAGTGAATAACTGCCTAATTAGAATATTATGAACCTTAATTAACGGGATTCTGCATTGATTATGGACTGATTTACCGAAATCTTTTGAGAATCCATTTGATAGTGCCACTTGTCCATTCCTTATACCTTGTACACATAAGCAAAAAAATTAGTGTTTAAATGACACATAGGATTTCATGGCCTTGAGTTCATGACACATAAGCAAATTTTTCTAGCTTTATATAATATAATGATGCAAATATATTAAATCAAAAACAAGCATGAAATAAAACTTTACAGTCAAGATGATAATTTTAAAGTCAAATACAGTCCACTTTTTATCGTTCTTTTAAAACTTCATCTATATTTGTCATAGTCTACAACATAGTTTGTAAATTTGTTGACAAATGACGGGTACCCATATTCACATGCTTTTATATTTGATGATCTTTTATTATTTATACAAGAGGAAAAAAAACATTGTGATTTCGGATTTTGTCAGGTTCGCCATCACTTTTTCCAAAAATCAAACTTATAATTTTTTAACTTATTGATAATGTGAGAAATGAATAGTCAAAATTCTGGATCAATAAACATAACTAGTTTGACAATATATACACGCCACATGACACCTCTCTTACTCCACTAGAATTGTCCAATAATGCATACATATGTTATGTCAACTAACAAAAGTAGATTGGCTTGCAACAAGATTTGAACCCGTGACATCTTGCTATTATATATAGCACAATTACCATCTCAACCAACTTTTAATCATGCTTTAAATCCCCACATTATTATATTTGTGCCTTTTAAAGGTTGAGTTTTCTTTATTATATTTTAATGCAAATAAAAAATAAATGCATATCAAGTCCGAAAAAGAATTGGGCGGAAATTTTCTCTCTCTAAGTTTTTCTCTCGGTGCACATTAGCATGTGTAGTGAGCTGCCATGGCTAGGAAAACTCGAGCTAAAGTCAATTCCAAAACCTCTAATTCTCAGCGAAATGGTCCTTCGTCATCTTAGGCGAAGAAAACTCGTATTCTGGATGAAATTTTAAGTGTTCGATCAGGCGATGGAATTTGAAAGTTCCGATGAGGAGATTTTAGTGGAAATTGGTGAGCACTTATCACCTAGATCATCATTACGAGATTTACAACAACAATCAGCAATTCGAAGTCAATTTTCGGAGTGGATGACTGCGATTAAGGAAAATGAGGCGAATCATGGAGGTTTGACTCCGATCTTGCATATTTCTCCAGGTAAACACAATTCTGCAAATAGAAGTGTTGAACGTAGTAATTTGAATGTGAATTATGATTATCTGGTGATTAATCATACTGAGATTGATAATATTCGAATTTCACCTGTGCGATTGAATAATGTTGATGAAATTCATGTGAATAATGAAGTGAATTGTGTTAAGATTGATGTTGAGGATATACAGGAGGAAGTGGATTTCAGGAATTCATCAATATTTGCTATGTGTTAGGGGCCAATCCACCCATTTATGTCATGGAAGGGTTTATTAGAAGGATTTGGAGGAATATGGGAGTTGATAAGGTAGCGAGTGTAAACAAAGGAGTGTTCATTGTGAGATTCACATCCATGGAGAATAGAGACAAGATTTTGATGGGTGGATCGCAATTTTTTGATAAAAAACCCTTGATGATCAAGGCCTGGTCACCAGATATGGATCTCACTAAGGAGGTTTTGGATACTGTTCCAATGTGGATTCAATTGCACAAATTAGACATCAAATACTGGGGTGAACGAAGCCTTTTTAAGATTGCTGGTCAAATTGGGAAGCCAATAAAGACTAATCAAGCAACACATAAAAGGGAGAGGCTGACTTTTGCTAGAATATTGGTGGAGGCCAGTGTTAGTAAGGTGTTTCCTGATCAAACTTCTTTCATGAATGAGAGAAATGAAGTGGTTCAATTGGATGTGATTTATGATTGGAAACCTGAAAATTGTGAAGTTTGCAAGTTATTTGGTCATGCTGCTGAAAATTGTAGGAAGGTGAAAGGTAGGAAAACTTGGAGACAGAAGGAACAATATGTTCCTGCTGTGCCTGGTCCAAGTAGGCAGCAGCACGAACCTCAGGTGGACAAAGATGGATTTCGTTTGGTGCACAATTCAGCTAGGAAGTCCCCATAGAGAGCTGCTGAAGTGAGTACTAGCAATGTGCTTTAGTTGTTAGCAGAGGAGGAAGTCACAATTGGGAACATTGTGTGTGAAATTGTTGATTCAGAGGCTAGGAGGGGTGACAACCCTCCAGTCCCTGATGAGTAAGGTTTTATGCTGGAATGTAAGGGGTCTGAACAATCTAGCTAAGCAAAGAGTAGTTAGGAATTTCATCCAAAATTATTCAGCTGGACTGGTCAGCCTCTTGGAGACTAAGGTAAAGGTTAGTAATATGGGAAACCTTTACCTTAATGTCTGTCCTGGTTGGTGTTTCACCTCCAATTCCCATTGTCATAAATGAGGGAGAAATGTGTTATTGTGGAATCCTAATTTTTTCCAGGTGTGTATTTTTAAATGCACTAGTCAGCTCATCCATTGTCTCATCAAGTCTAGAAATGGTGGGGAGTTATATGGAACTTTTGTGTATGCTTTTAATGATGCTGTGAGTAGGAAGCAATTGTGGTATGATTTAAAGCAATTGAAGAAGGATAATGTTGCTTGGGTGTGGATGGGAGACTTCAATTGTGCTCTTCACATTGAAGACAGAATGGGGGCCCTGTGAGAAGTAATGAATTCAGGGAGTTTAAGGAATGTGTTGAACAGTGTAATATGGAAGATATGAAAGCAACAGGATGCTTCTATACCTGGAACATCAAACAGGGTGAGGGTGATATAATTTTTTCAAAAATTGACAGAGTCATGTGCAATTTTGAGTGGGTGGAGATGTATCCTTACACTGAAACAAAATTCCTCCCTGAGGGGGATTTTGATCATAGTCCTATGATCCTGATTTCTCATCCTGCTCCTGACATAGGAAAGAAAAACATTCAGTTATTTTCCTATGTGGAAATCTGTTGGAAATTTTGATGAATTGGTGGTAAGAAGCTGGAATGTAAGTATCAATGGCACTCCTATGTTTAAAGTGGTGCAGAAGATGAAAAGGGTGAAAATAGTGTTGAGACAGCTGAATAAAAAGGGATACTCTGACTTGCAAGCTAAGGAGATTCAAGCCTCACAAGTGTTGAAAAGTTGTCAAGAGCAACTTCATCAACATCCTGAGAATCTTGATTTAAGAAGACAGAAGAGTAATGCTGCCAGAGATCATAAAATTGCTCATGATGCATATATGGATTTTCTTAAACACAAAGCCAAATGTGCATGGCTGAAGGATGGGGATAGTAATTCAAAGCTTTTTCATCAAAGCATCAAGAAAAGGCAAGTGCAGAATGCAGTGTTTGGCATTCATAATGGTGCTGGTGAGTGGGTTGATCAACCAGATCAAGTGACTCAGGCCTTCCTAGAATACTACCAGCAGCTGTTAAGGGCAAGTAGGGATGAAAGAAGAAGTGTTAGAAGGAGCATTGTGCATAGTGGTCCCCTGATTACTGTTCAACATTGTGAGCATCTTCTGAGGCCAGTGAGTGGGGAGGAGGTGAAGAATGTTTTACGGTCCATCCCTGGAGACAAGGCTCCAGGGCCTGATGGCTTTGGGAGTCAATTTTTTAAGGATTGTTGGCACATTGTGGGAGGTGATGCGGTGGCAGCTGTGGTGGATTTCTTTACTCATGGTAGATTGCTTAATGAGGTAAATTCCACCACTATAACTCTCATTCCTAAAGTGCTTTGCCCTAACAATGTGGGGGATCTATAAATGCATTACAAAAGTTCTATGCAATAGATTTAGAGATGTTTTACCTGATATTATCATGGAGAATCAGGGAGCTTTTATGCATAGTAGATATATTATGCATAACATAATGATTTGTCAGGACCTTGTGAGATTTTATAACAGAGCTAAGACTAGTCCTGGTTGTATGCTCAAAATTGACATGAGGAAAGCATATGACACAATAGAATGAGGTTTTTTGAAGGAAATGTTAGAGAATTTGGGGTTTCCTGACAGATTTACTGGACACATTATGACATGTGTTACTTCCCCTAAGTTTTCCTTGATGATCAATGGGGTTATGCATGGGTATTTTCCTTCTAAAAGAGGTATTAGATAAGGTGATCCCTTGTCTCCTCTTTTATTTGTAGTATGTATGGAGTACTTATCTAGGATTTTGAAGAAATTTAGTGAGTAAGCTGATTTCAAGATTCATCCAAAATGTGCCTCAATACAATTAACTCATCTCTGTTTTGCTGATGATCTGCTCCTATGCTGCAAAGGGGAATACACATCCATTCACCTGATTCTCAGAGGTTTTAAGTTGTTTTCTGAGTCTTCTAGGCTACAAGCTAATGAGCAGAAATCTGCCATGTATTGTAGTGGTATGAGGGAGGATGATATTCAGAGAGCTTTGAACAGATCTGGTTTTGTTAGAGGGCAGGTCCCTTTTAAATACCTGGGTGTGCCAATTTGCTCAAGGAGAATTAATTTTGCTGATTGTGAAAGTTTACTTGAAAAAATGGTGGCAAAAATTAGAATTTGGAGCACCAGAAACATTTCTTTTGCTGGTAGACTACAACTAATCAATTCTGTGTTGATTATCATTCATTCCTACTGGGCTCATGTTTTTGTTTTCCCAGACAGGTGCTTCATGAGATTAAAAAGGTTTGCAGCGCATTCTTATGGTCATGGGAGTATTCTAGTAGCAAGGCTGGGTATGTTAAGTGGTCCAAGGTGTGCACACCTAAGAATGCTGGAGGACTAGGGGTGAGGAATGTTCATTTATGGAATATTGTAGCCCTGGGAAAGTATGTGTAGGCTGTTGAGAAAAAGATTGACAATCTTTGGGTGAAGTGTGTGCATGATGTGTACATTAAGCAGGATACTTGGTGGGAACCTGTGCCTAAGAGCACTAGTAGTTGGTACTGGCGTCAATTATGCTATGTCAAGGAAAAGCTAAAAATGCATTATTCTGCAGGGCAAATACATCAAATGCAGCATTATTCAATTCAAGAGGTGTATCAAAAGTTAACTGGGGAACATGAAAGAATTCACTGGTGTTCTGTCATCTGGAGTAGAAGTGGTGTTCCTAAGCACCAATTTTGTTGTTGGCTGGCTGTGCAAGGAAGGCTGCAGACCAAGGTCAGATTGCACAGGTATGATGTGTGTGAGGATGATATTTGTCCTCTATGTGGGGAATATGTTGAGGATCACAATCACCTTTTCTTTGACTGTCACATTAGCAAAATGTGTTTTGAGCAAATCAAACAATGGTGTGGTTTGACAAATCATACTATGAGTATGCAGAGAATCATTGAATGGTTAGTTAGGAGAAGAAGGGGATCAAAATTTAAGAGATCAGTGCAGGCAGTAGCCCTTGGAGCAATGGTTTACTATCTCTGGCATGCTAGAAATGAGGCGGTTTGACTTGGGAAGGTACATAGAATAGAGTATACTGTAAAGCAAATTAAAAGTATAGTGAAATATAGATGTATAGGGTATATGCCAAAGAAGATTAGTGCTAGTGATAAAATGTGGATTGAATCTCTGTAAGTAGTGTTGGTTGTTCTGTTCCTTGCTCCTTCAAGAAAAGTTAGGTTGTATTTGGTGTTGGCAGTTTGAAGAATATTGATCTCACTTACCTATCAAAAAAAAAATGTCCGGAAAAGAATACCAAACCGGGCAACGCCCGGGGCCTAATTACTAGTTGTATTCAATTTCAATGAGCAAATTGATAATTCTAATCTCTACACTTTCTTTAGATGGTTAATTAGTTTTTGAGTTCAATCAACAAACCCGGAAACTTTTACATTTAATAATTGTCACTTGACACAAAAATTGTAATATATCTAAGATCATGTTGATTTTCCCATAATATTTAGCCTGACATATAACTAAAAGAAAACAAACATAACTTATATTGTAAATGAGATTGATAAAAGAGTAAGAATCAAGGAAACTCACTCTAAGAAAAAACTACAACTATTACTCCCTCCATCCCATAATATAGTACTTGATTATATTTTTTCACGGAAATTAAGGTAAATAGAATCTAAGAGGAAAGTAAATACTTTCTATTAATTTAAATTAATGGTGTATGGAAACATGTGATTTTAGGAGAGAGAATGGTGAATAATTGGTGAAAGAGCATTAAATGTAACCCTTGGGTTCAATAAACAAAGCAAAAAACTAATTTCAAGAAGCAAATAAATGATGATGACACGGTTTTTCTAGGCAAATCACGAAAAAATATGGAATTAAATATAGAACCAAGCACTATATTTTGGGACACCCAAAATGGAAATGAAGCACTATATTATGGGACGGAGGGAGTATAATGATAAATATAATCTATTAAAGGAGAGACTTACTTTTAATTAATTGTTGATGTCTTGATGGTAAATTGGTAATTGTTATGACCTTAGGAGTTTTGATGATGACAAACATAAACTATTTTGCATCATGCGTTATTGTATATTTTCTTATGATGCAGTGTTTGCTTTTGGAAAGTCGGATGCTCAAGTTTGAAGAATGAAGATTGAAGAGTAGCTAGATTTTTCTGTGTAGCAAAATATATAACAGTGATTAACTTGGTTAATTGTTAGTATGTTTGATATGAGTAATGTGATTATTATAATCATTTATAACTACTAGAGTTAGTAGTATAAATAATTAGAATAAAACACATTTTATAATAATAATAAATTTTACATAAAATAAAAATATTGTCGAAAATATTTTTTATGGAAAATATCTTATTCAAATATAGTATTATCTTGACAAAGATCTTATCTCTTTTAAATTAAAAGATTTTGAAAGATATTATTTTATTTGTTAAAGATTGCTTCTAATGTTAAGGGATGCAATTTTATCTTAATTGATTTGATCATATCTCTAAACAAGGAAGACTGGGTCATGGAATATTCTGACTCTAAATAAACGTATCCTTTAGTTTTCTAAAACACGGTTTTCACTTTTCATAATTCTAGATCGGAGCTTTATAAGAGAAAATCGAAAATCAGTGGCACGTAGCATACCACAGTATTACAGACATTGCCAAGTGAGTTACTTAGGAAAAATCGTATGCTCTACCTGCTTGATTAAGAAGCGTTCTTTTGAGAAGAATATTTTTGTAATTTTCATAATTATAGAGAGTGTTGGGTTGAGTTCATGAGTTTGTATTAGATTCAACTTAGCAACACTTATAGTTCAGTGTTGGGGAGCACTACTAGAGTTAGTAGTGGAGACTTGTACCTTGAGTGAGGTATTAGGGGAATTCGCTATTAGTGAATTTGGTGGACGTAAATGTCAGATACGTTAAACTCTTTTGTGTTCCCATTGCTATTTATTATCCACTTATGTAGTGTGTTCCAACTCAATCTTGAAATCTCAATTTCAGTTGAAACACAGTGCATGTTATAGTGTCATGACTTTAAAAATTCATTTTTGTGCACGATTAATTTTAATCAAATCGATCCTTTTCATTTGTAATTAATATCTTGCGAACCAACAAGTGGTATTAAAGTAGGATATTCTCGAAAGGCTCATCCCTAGAGAATAAAAGTCATGAACATTCAAAATGACTCTCGAGAAAGACACTCGAAGTGTCCGATTTTCAATGGAAAAGATTACAGATGGTGGAAGGCTAGGATGAGGATCTACATCCAAGGGTCAGATTATGAATGCTGGAAAGTCATAAGAAAAGGACCAATCCTCATCCAAGCAAAAAATGTTGAAGGAAAGTTGGTTGATAAAGACGAAGACGACTACGATTCAATTGACTATGCAAAAGTCGAGAAGAACTTCAAAACCATGAGTATTCTCCAATATGGAATTGGACCTGATGAATTCTCAAGGTTCTTTGCTTGCTCTACAGCAAAGGAGATATGGAACACCTTAGAATTAGCCCACGAAGGTACGAATGAGGTAAAACAATCTCGAATTAATTTTCTTATACAACAATTTGAACTGTTTACTATGAATAAGGAAGAATCAATTAAAGAGATGTTCACTCATTTTACACTAATCACTAATGAATTGCGTTCTCTAGGAAAAACCTATACTTCTGAAGATTTAGTAAGAAAGGTCTTAAGAAGTCTAACAAATCGTTGGCTTCCCACAATAACTGCTATCCAAGAAGAAAAAGATTTGACAAAACTTTCACTAGAACAAATAATTGGATCTTTAATGACTCATGAACTTGTTTTAGATACTAAGACAAATGAACCGAAAAATAAAGGTCTAGCCTTGAGAACTGTATTGAAAATTGAAGGTAGTGATAGTGATGATGATGTTGCACTTCTTATTAGGAGATTTCAAATTTTTTTCAAAAAGAACAAAAATAACAATCCTAAAAAAAGTGGAAAGTTCAAAGGTCGGAGCACTATCTCTAACTTTAAGAAAAGTACTACTAATTTCGGTTGTTTCAAGTGTGGAGAGTACAATCACAGGATTTAGAAATGTCCCTTATGGGATGATGAGAAGCCCAAACAAAAAAGGGAGCGATCCAATAAAGAATTCAAAAAGGCCATGATAGATGTTGTTTGGGGAGATTCGGATTCTGAAGAAGAATAGTTAGAGGCACGGTGCCATGAAGCAATATTATGTCTGAATGATGTACATACAACTCATAGAAGGGCACAGTGCCTGGACGACTCTTACTTGTGTCTTATGGCAAAAAATTCGAACTCATTGTGTTACTTTGCTCGGAAATGTCATTGACGATTGTCAAAAAATGAATGACGAATTTTCAAACATGAAAAAAGAAGTAAAAAAGCTTACCCAAGCAAAAGATCGGGTTGGAATTGGAATACAAGGACTTGTTAAAGGATTGTAAAGGACTAATGAAAAAGAATGGTGAACTTGAAAAAAATTGTTGAAGAGAAAAATATTGAGCTAAACGCCTTAAGGTACGAAAAGTCTCTTGCAAAAGAAGTTGTTAAAAACATTGTACTATACACTGTGTTAGAAGCCAAAAACTCAGATCTTGAAAATCAAATTGAATCTTCAAATCATGACTTAACTGAGTTGAAAGAATAAAGACAAAGATCCAGAATTATTCCACTGATCATGCTACCTCATGATGCCAAGTTAAGTGATGAACTTTATAAAGCAAAAAGAGACTTGAAAATTTTGAGAAAAAGAAATGGCGATCTAAACACCTTTGTTGATTTCTTGGACTCACAATTGCTTATTGCTCGCAAAATGTACGAAAAATGATCAGCTAGTCAAAAGCCTTAAACTATATGTCCAGACACACAGTGCAAGGCACAATGCTAATAATTTTGAAAGAGACTTTCGTAAAAGAAAATATGTTGATTTACTTGAATATTTGATTGCAACTTCTATGGAAAAATTGGACACCTTATGGATAACTGTAATGTCAAGAAAAAGTGTGTTGCGAAAAATGTAAAGTACGTAAATCAAATATGGGTTAGAAAGGATCCGTGAGCAGCTCAACGAAAGAAAAAGGGACCCAAGCAAATTTGGGTTCCTAAAACTAACAAGTGATATTTTGCAGGTGAATGTGAGAGGAACCAGCTTATGGTATTTCGACAACGGCTGCTCAAGACATATGACTGGTGATAAATCTCAATTCCTCTCACTAGTAGCCCACCATGGAGGGTGTGTTACATTTGACGATAACAAAAAGGGAGAAATAATTGGTATTGGAAATATCGGCAAATCCCTAACACACTCCATAGAGAATGTGATGTTGATAAGTGGTTCGAAACACAATTTGTTGAGCATATCCCAATTGTGTGATCGAGGTAATTTTGTTGAATGTCATGCTGATATTTATAAAACTATAAACAAGGATTCTAGTGAAATGATATTGGAACGGAAGAGTGTAAACAGTGTCTACATAACTTGTTTAAACACCTTACCTAGCAATACCATTTCATGCATGAGTATGTTGCAAGATAATCCTTTGCTTTGGCATAAAAAGACTCGGACACGTGAGCTCAAGATTGATTAACAAACTGAGAAAAATGGAATGAGTACTAATGATTGACAAATAAAATTTTTGTTACACTATTTTGGCCTAGATAATTGGCTAGAATAGTGATTTTTGTGTTACTTGGTGTACCTTTTCAAAAGCAGTAGCTTGAGTGTAATGTAGGACTCGAAATGGTCTAATGATGTTGTCATAATGTTATGATCCTAAGTTGCCGAATTATTGAGCTATGAAATGCAAATTTTTTCTCCTATGGCAAGCTTGATCTTTATCCCGATATTCCGATTTTCAGTTTATGAGTTTGACATTTGTGCCTCATTATTTCTTTCTTTCATATGTCTCACCTGTTCTTCATTTCCCTATTATATCCTTCTTTTCCTCACACATTGATCCAAAGTTCAACAAGTGCTTTTAATCTTGATTCATGATATATGAGCAAAGACATCTTGATAAGATGGTGGAAGAAGAAGACGCATCAGTTAAGGGAAAATATGAAAAGGTTGGAAGAAACACTAATACGTGAAAGAATGAAAGCACTGTTTCACACTGTACGAGGCACAATGCTAAGAGATGTATCAAAAATAAAATGAGGTTCGAATTAATTTTTTTCCATTGATCTCTTATTGATTAACTCTAGTAATATTGTTGGTCTGACTTTCCTTTAAAAAAAAGAAAGAGGAAAAAGAAAAAGAAAAGAAAAGAAGAAGAAAAAGAGAGTAAGACACTTGTTTTAGATAAATCCTAGAGTTCAATTCAAAGGTGAAGAAAAATACAACAATTTTGATGATCATTACTTTGGTCACCAGAATATCTGAAGATAAGTTATTCAAATGGAATAGAATATTGTTCAGTGGCACAGAATCACATACAGTGTCGTAGTGAAGCAAAGTCCTATGGTGTTTACTTGCGGAAGTTGAAAATCTGAGAAGAAAGGTTTAAGCACTTGTTGAGCCAATTATCATTTCAATCTTCAAGCTTGCATTACCTATCTTTATTTTACTCTTTTTGTAACGCCCCGACTTCTAAGCATCATTATTAGGTTAATTAGCTGCATGGATTAACAGCGGAAGACCTTTCTAGCTTAGTCGGTGCGTCACTGCCGTACTTTCCGTTCGGGAAAGTACAAGGCAAACATTCTTTCATGAAACTAAACCTTTTATAAAAGCTATTGTAATTCTAGAAACATGTAGCTAACTTAAGCATAACTAGGGTTGCGTCATTTAATGTTCATATACTTAGATTACATAACTGTCATAGTCGCATAATTTAAAGTAAATTATTCCTCACTGCTACGCCATCCCATCTTCATATGCATACCTAAAACAGAAAACAAAACGTCATGAGCCGAGGCTCAGTAACATACTACTCTAACATCGTAAATTCATTTCAATTCATTTTATTTGCAAACAGGGAGGAGAGAATATAGTCAAACAATTTCGCAAACATACACTTTAGATCAGGAATTTAAGATTCATAAACCTTGTCATTCATGAGTATAATCTCCATTATCATATGTCATTATCAGAAATCTTTCTTTGGTTACTTGGCTAGTACAACAGAAGGCAAAGCCACCGAGAACATATGTCCCCCATCAGAAGGTGGCATAATGCCATAAATCATCGTAACAGAAGGCAAAGCCACCGAGGATATTTATCCCCCATCAGAAGGTGGCATATAATGCCAATCATAACATAGGGCGGAGCCACCGAGGACATTGTCCCCCATCAGAAGGTGGCATAACGCCAAGCATAACGCGGGTGCCACCGGGGACGTGGTCCCCCATCAGAAGGTGGCGTTGCCGCCAGATAACATAATGACACGTGCACGGCCCAGAGAACATAGTACTGCCATTCGCCATCTTTCATTTTCATTTATCATGTTTCGTGTCTTTTAAGTACTTTTGAGAAATCATATCAGGGTCATTGCATAACCGTTATATCAAATCATTCACAGAAATAATATACATAAATGATACTTCTTATAAACACCATTTGCATATTAAAATAGTTCATATCCCGCACACCATAAATAGCATAGCATAAACATTATATAAAAACATCATAAAATATAGTTGGAAGAGGAGTGCGGGTGTTAGCAGTAGACGTTACCTCAAATCCTGTGTTGTAACTTTGAATAGCCGAGGGAGGCTTGTAATATCCTTTATCTTCTTTAATCTATTCAAGAATAATTTTATTAATGAACGTTTCGTTATTTAGCTTTTAAGCCTAAATATTAGCTAGCGCTTATTAACGTCATAACGTTCCTTATAACGTCGTAAAGGTCTCATTAAAGGTCGTTATTATCTTAGTCGTTAATAACTTCTTAAGGTGACTCTTAAACAACTAATTAGGTGAAATAACTTCTTTAGTTATACTTTTAGAATTATCGAAACCTTAAAGTTATATTAATACATAACCTATAACCATTCGAAAATATATTATTATTCGAGTTCATAGTTAATCACTAAATAATCGTTTATTATTAAACTAATTAAGTTTAAAGCTATAATAGAACTATTAACATTATTATAACATTATTTAATCTCGTAAGTCAAGCTATCTTGTTATTATAAGTAAACTTAAGTATTAGTGGAGGTAATAATAAATTAAACTCATATTATGAATAACAAGCTTATTGGATTTTAATTAGTTTTAAAAAACTCAACTAGTTTAGAAGTCATGAAATATAGCCCAAACATAGTTTTAGGAAATAATTTAGGTGGTTTAATTTCAACTAAAATCAGTCCATGAATATAACATAACAAGTCCATGGAACAAGATCAAACTATATTTAAGCCCAACAACAATAATAATTCAGATTATAAGACTTAACTTTAAGTTCTAGTGTAGTCTCCTAGGCCCAAACTAGAATAACTAACAAAAGAATTAAACTTGGGCTTGAATTATAAACTAAGGAAATCAGAAATTTTAAAAGGAGTTGGTCATTACCTCTGCTACTAAGAGCAGGGAAGACCACGAGCCAGGCGAGAGAGAGCGAGCTCCGGCGAACGGCGTCTCCGGCGAACGGCGACGGTACGACGGGACGTTGCTGGGCGTCGGTCGTCGGTGGTGCTGCACGTACAGCGGCGTGCGACGAAGGAGAGGACGCGAGAAGAAGAGTGCTGGTGGTCGGCGGAAGTGCGGTGACTGGGGAAAGACGGTGGAAGTCGTGGGTGGTGAAGTGGTGGCTGAAGGTGTTGCTGTTGGTGGTGTCGTGGCGGTGTTGGGCAGTTTTACCCAAAACAAAGGATGAAGAAGCTAAAATGGAGGAGAGAGAAAATGGAAGTTCTTGGCTATTTGTTTGTAACTTGTTCTGATTTCTTTTTTTTTTGTGTCTAGATGATGGATATTTACTCGGTATTTATAGAACTTGTTGGAGGCTACCATTGCTCTGTTGTTTAGTTTTTAATTCGAAAAATATGATCTTTGGTCAAGTTACATTAATGGAGGAAGATTGAGAATTCAAAATTTGAAGCTTCTTCCAGATTTTGTGAGATATTGTATAGCAAACTTTATTGACTAAATGAGGATAGCTACTGACATGGGTGTTGATTTCCTGTGTGAACATGTTTCAAAAATGTTGCCGGAGAAGAAAATTGGAGGAAGGAAGAAGATGGGCTAGAGCTATAGGCTATAGGGGCACTTCTTGTAATATCTTAATATTATTTAGTTTCTCTTTTTGCTTAAGTATGGAGTAGTTGTTTTTATTATATCTTATAGTTAGGTTTAATACAAGAAACTTAAAATAAGTTATTATACCTTCTATTATCTTTAACTCTTATTTTTGTTAGTTTAGAAAGATATAAATTCTATTATACTAAATCTGAAAAATTTAAAAGATTAGTAGTACTTAGATACGGGATATTACACTTTTAGCCTACCAGTTGTGATCCTTCATGATCATTTCTTACTTCATAACATTGGATTGTGAGTTAGATTATTTTTTGCTGAATGACTTCGAATCGTGAATTGGATTATGACATAGCACCAGCATCCTTAGTATTTATTTCTTGAGCTACTAATATTACATGATGATGATGGCTCTTGTGATGCTCCAGTATTTTTTTATGGTGCCCTTGAGATGCTTAAATTATTTTTTTGATGATGCCAAAAGGAGGAATAGTATTGTGTTTATTCTAACTTGTTCTTTATTAGTCTTGATTACCTTTTTGATTTTTTTACTTGACCTTTCTAGTGTTTTGTTGGTATTGGCAATTGTAAGGCTATTTGCACTTGCTTGTAAAATATGTTTCTTTATATACGTTGAAGTCAAGTGTGTAGTTTTTGATCTCCTAATATGTTATGGAAATATGATTATTTTGAGGGGGAAGTTAATTAGTTTGTCATCATCAAAAAGGGGGAAATTGTTATGACCTTAGGAGTTTTGTTGATGACAAACATAAACTATTTTGCGTCATGGTTGTTGTATATTTTCTTATGATGTAGTGTTTGCTTTTGGAAAGTCGGATGCTCAAGTTTGAAGAATGAAGATTAAAGAGTAGCTAGATTTTTCTATGTAGTAAACTATGTAACAGTGATTAACTTGGTTAAATGTTAGTATGTGTGATATGAGTAAAATATTATTTAAAATGTGATCATTATAATTATTTATGACTACTAGAGTTAGTAGTATAAATAATTAGAATAAAACACAGTACATTTTATAATAATAATAAATTTTACATAAAAGAAAAAGATTTTCGAAAATATATTTTATGGAAAATATATTATTCAAATACAGTATTATCTTGACAAAGATGTTATCTCTTTTAAATGAAAAGATTTTGAAACATAATATTTTATTTGTTAAAGATTGCTTCTAATGTTAAGGGATGCGATTTTATCTTAATTGATTTGATCATATCTCTAAACAAGGAAGATTGAGTCATGGACTATTCTGACTCTATATGTATCCTTTAGTTTTCTAAAATACGGTTTTCATAATTTTAGATCAGAGCTCTACAAGAGAAAACCGAAAATTCAGTGGCACAGAGCATAGCACAATATTACAGACATTGCCAAATGAATTACTTAGGAAAAATCGTATCCTCTACCTTCTTGATTAAGAAGCCTACTCTTGAGAAGAATATTTCTGCAATTTTCATAATTATAGAGAGTGTTGGATTGAGTACATGAGTTTGTATTAGATTCAACTTAGCAACACTTATAGTTAAGTGTTGGGGAGCACTACTAGAGTTGTAGTAGACACTTGTAAGTTGTACCTTGAGTGAAGTATTAGGGGAATTCGCTATTAGTGGATTTGGTGGACTTAGATCTCGGAGTAGAGATTGAATCACGTTAAACTCTTTTGTGTCCCCATTGCTATTTATTATCCGTTTATGCAGTGTGTTTCAACTCAATCTCGAAATCTCAATTTCAGTTGAAACACAGTGCATGTTATAGTGTCATAACTTTTAAAATTCGGTTTTTTGCACGATTAATTTGGATTAAATCGATTCTATTCATTTGTAATTAATATCTTACCAACCAAAAGTAATCTAAAGAAGAAAAGTTTTAGGGTTTGAGAAAAGAGGGAAAAAACAGAGACGAGGGTTTGAACGCCAATCTAAAAATGGACCGACAAATCATAATAGTATCGGCCGCACATGCATCCAACATCATGCTGATTGCTCAAACATGGTCCAATCGAAGAATAATGTACAGAATATTAATCTTTCATCAAGTGCACTCGTCAGCATTTCATGATGCAATTTCGTACTACAACAGGATCTCACACATCTGAATTATTCTCAAGGGCTTGTGGCCTTCTGGCCTTGTGGGATCTATTAGCTTCCTTTAAAAATTATAACAACTTGATGTCTCGCGTTTAGACAAATTTAATAAAAAACCTATTTAGCTATATTTTTGCTCATATATGGTGAAAAATATATATAGTCAATATTAGTTAATAAAGTGTCTAAATGTCAAATGGTGCAACAAAAAAAACATACTTCATCCGTTTCAAAATAAGTGAAACACTTCTCTCATTTATGTGAGAGCTTTTTGAGACAAGTGTTTCACTTATTTTGGAACGGAGGAAGTAGAAAATATTGTTTAGATCTTCATTAGAACCTTATGATAAACTTAGGTTTATATCATGTGCTTGTTTTGACTTCTCTGATGAATAAGTTATTGTAGTAGTGTGAAGTTCGGAAATTTCAATATTGATTGCCTTACATGTTAGTACATTAGTAGAGTATTAGTATTTTTGAGTGATGATATGTATATGGCTTTTTTAAAAATAAAAATAAAAAAATTATTGTTGTAATGGGTTATTTTAACATTTTATTCTTATATGAAAATATGGAGTGCATTCAACATTTTGCATTTAATTCCAACTACTTAGCTAGTTGAGCTTCACTCCGTTTCAGTTAGATGTATTACAATTCTCATATGTATGATCCTCTACTCCTTACAACTAGAATCTAATTTTTTCAAGCTAATACTTAATACTATTAGTAAACGAGTCAATAATGATTGGTTGTCTTGTTGTGACTTAGGAATATCTAATAGTTTATCGCTCCATTTAGATCTTATTTGAAATCTTTCTCATGGTATATGTGTACATACATGCAAATTTGAGATATGTTATCTCAACTAGATTTTCTGATAAGATACTCTTATCTAACAATTAGAGGGCGCTCTTCAATAATGCAGTGAGTCCTTTATTAGAGAAGCTAATATGGACTTGTAGACCGTCCGCACTTATGCCAGTATTTGGTCAACAATGAGTCAATAATTAATGGCACCTCTAAAAACTACACATCACAATCAGTGAAACATTAGATTGAAAGTATCTTCAAAAAGATACTCCCTCTGTTTTTTTTTTTATCTTTCTCACTTGGAATCTTGGCACTATTCATACTTAGATAGAATCTTCTCAATTTTTTTCAATTTATAAGAAAAAATATAGTCACGTGGGATCTTGTTTGATTCGTCTCAAATAGTACATTATTAATATTCAATCGTTATAATCTTTACTAATATACATGAAAGATATTTAAGTTTAAAGAGGATTGGGAGACGCGCACAGGAAAGTGAGAATGATAAAAAAAATAGAGGGAGTATATATTTTGAATTAATGTTTGTTAATTTTATTAGATTTTCTATTTCTCATTTTCTCCCCAACAATCTAGTGCCAGTACCTACAAAATTCTTCAAGTGGAGACCTACAATTCTACTTTAACTTGCTTGACCATTATTGACATGATCAAAGCATGTATGGAGAAACGTCAAACCATCATACAGGTCGTCGAATCCGCTTGTGCTGCCAGAACTTGATAATATGGACTTTTATGACTCGAGTATACATTTTTTTCAAAACTCTCTAGAAATCTCAAACGGTTATGTTAGCTAAAGTTGTATAAGCTACAATGACAAATGCGGCTCAAACTCTACTCTTCTCATTCATCTTCACAATATATATATATATATCCTATTATGACCTAATTGCACAAATAGGAAATATAACATAAATAGAACTCTACAGATATTATATCGTAACATACAAACATAAAAGTTTCACGTATATAATAATATCACCTTTAGAAATTATACTAAAAGGTGGTGGTATAAGTTCATTTTGGAACACACACGCAGTAAGGGAATTACTGGGAATAGAGTTATATTACCATAGACTTTTTGTGACTGCATATATCACTCCATAAGTTATTGACATTTTTCATCTTTTGTTCATTAATTAATATAACAAGAGTTGTAGCTATATATAACTAACATATTAAATACTAAAGAGTTGTAGCTCAAGGTCGCAATTAAAAATTCAAATAGCTCGAACTAACTGTTGTGCATATGTATGTTAAGTTTTGATGATGCAAAATAATATAATATGTTGTAGTATGAAAAGTTTGTTTCAGATGATTGAGAAAGGAGTAACTAAATGAAGACTTTGAAGAAAGGAAGAATCAAGATTAGAGTCAAGTTTATATTTCTAAGTTTAGTTACTATATGCAAAATGTAATACTTGAACTAGGTGATATATTATGTGCCAAGTATAGAAATATTAAATTAGGATAATTATAATTTTCTTTGAGTTAAGGAAATTAATAATTATGTTAATTTTATATATTTATATAAAAGGAAAAAGATTTTCGAAAAACAAGTTGTGAAAAAGAATTGTTAAAAACGTGTTTTTGATAAAAATGTGTTTTGATAAATATCCGACTTGTGATAAAATTTAGTTTTTCGAATATAGCTTTGGAAAAAGAGTTTTTGAAATATATATATCATAAAAACTGATGTGATCAAGTTTGGTTGATAAGAAATCTGATTTAAAGAGTTGATATGAAGAAATCCATATCCTATAAGGATTTGAGAAATCAGATTTTAAAAGATAAAAGTTGTTTTCATTAAGGAAAACGCTTTATCCCTTAAAATAAGGAGTGAAAAGATAAACATAATTTTTACCGTAGTTTTCGATCGGTCGTATGCATATAAGGGATTGCAACTCGATTTTATTCTTCACGTTTTCAGATAAGTGAGTTCAAGATTTTTGAGAGCTGAAAACAGTTTCCTAAGGCACAGAGTATATCACAGAGTTCTAGTCAGATTAGGAAACAAAACAAACGTTTGTAATTGTCCTCGAATTTGCTTGATTAAGAAGCGCATTGATTGAGGGATTATTCTTCCTGTAATTTTATTATTATAGAGAGTTGCAACACTTAGAGTTAAGTGTTGGGGAGCACTACTAGAGTTAGTAGTGGGGGAATCGGTTTGTATCGAGAGTTTGATATTTTACGATTCAAATAATAAAAGAGTAGTTTGTGTGGACGTAGATCTCAGAGGTGAGATTGAACCACGTTAAATTCAGGTGTTTTATTATTTGATATAATTGTTTTAGTGTTTGTTTAAGTTTCGTTTGAGCAAAAACGTTAATCGGAGATTTTACAAGCGAATAACACAGTGTACGGCACTGTGCTATAAAGGTGTTTTTGCGAAAATCGATTAGATTTAGCCACTCAATTCAACCCCCCCCCCCCTTCTTGAGTGTCACCTTCTGTTCCAACAAGTGGTATCAGAGCAGGTTATTCTCGAAAGGCTCATACCTAGAGAATAGAAATCATGAATATGCAAGATGACTCTCGAGATAGACACACCAAGTGCCCGATTTTCAACGGAAAAGACTACGGATGGTGGAAAGCTAGGATGAGGATCTACATCCAAGGATCGGATTATGAATGCTGGAAAGTTATTAGAAAAGGACCAATCCTTATCCAAGGAAAAGACGCTGAAGGAAAGATGGTCGACAAGGATGAAGATGACTACGATTCGGTCGACTATGCAAAAGCCGAAAAGAATTACAAAGCAATGAGTATTCTCCAATATGGAATTGGACCTGATGAATACTCAAGGATTTCCGCTTGCACTACCGCAAAAGAAATATGGGACACGCTGGAGTTGGCCCACGAAGGTACGAATGAGGTAAAACAATCTAGAATAGATTTGCTAGTCCAACAATATGAACTGTTTACCATGAATAAGGATGAATCTATTAAAGAGATGTTCACTAGATTTACACTAATCACTAATGAACTACGTTCTCTAGGCAAAACATATAGTTCTGAAGACTTAGTGAGAAAAGTGCTAAGAAGTTTAACAAATCGGTGGCTTCCAAAAATAACTGCTATTCAAGAAGCAAAAGATTTAACTAAACTCTCACTAGAACAACTAATTGGATCATTAATGACACACGAACTTGTCTTGGATTCCAAAACTAATGAACCAAAAAATAAAGGTCTAGCCTTGAGAACCGAATTGGAAACTGAAGATAGTGATAGTGATGATGATGTTGCACTTCTCACTAGGAGATTTCAAAATTTTCTCAAAAAGAACAAATTTAATAATCCTAGGAAAATCGGAAATTTCAAAGGAAAAGGCACTACCTCTAATTCTAAGAAAAGTGCTACTAACTCCGGTTGTTTCAAGTGTGGAGAGTTCAATCACAGGATTAAGGAATGTCCCCTATGGGATAATGAGAAGCCCAAAGAAAGAAGGGAACAATCCAAGAAAGAATTCAAAAAGGCCATGATAGCTGCCGTGTGGGGAGATTCGGACTCTGAAGAAGAACAGTCAGAGGCACAGTGCCATGAAGCAAAACTATGTCTGAATGCTGCACAGACATCACAGAGAAGGGCACAGTGCCAGGACGATTCATATTTGTGTTTAATGGCAAAAAGCTCTAATTCCCAAGACGAAACGGAAGATAGTGAGGTAAGTCTTATCTCCCTAAAACCTTCAATTCATCTTCTCTCGAAAAACCAACTTGCTACCTTGCTTAGTAATGTCATCGATGATTGTCAAGAGATGAATGATAATTTTTCTAATATAAAAAAAGAAGTAAAAATTTTGACTAAGCAAAAGATTGGGTTGGAATTGGAATATAAGGATCTATTAAAAGACTGTAAAGAACTGATGAAAAGGAATGATGAACTGAAAAAAACTGTTGAAGAAATAAATGTTGAGTTAAGTGCTTTAAAGTACGAAAAGTCTCTCACAAAAGAAATCGTTGATAACACTGTGCCGTACACTGAGCTAGAAGCAAAAAATTCGAATCTTGAAAAACAAATTGGATCCTTAAAACTTGAATTAATTGAATTGAAAGATTCTAGACAGAGAACCAAAATTGTTCCCCTCATGCTGCCTCATGATGCTAAGTTATGTGATGAACTTAATAAGGCTAAAACAGATTTGGAAATTTCTAGGAAAAGAAATATAGATCTAAACACTTCTGTTGAATTCTTAGAATCACAATTAACTATTGCTCGGAAAATGTATGAAAAATGGTTAGATGGTCAAAAAGCCCTAAATTATATCTCAAGTACAACGAGCAATCGAAACAGAATTGGTTTAGGATATACAGACCAGAGGCACAGTGTAAGGCACAGTGCCAAAAACTTTGAAAGAGACTTTCGTAAAAGGAAATATGTTGATTTACCTGAGTACTTGATTTGCAACTTCTGTGGAAAGAATGGACACCTTATGGATAACTGCATTATTAAGAAAAAGAGTGTTGCCAAAAATGTTAAGTATGTAAATCAAATATGGGTAAGAAAAGATCTATTAGAGGCTCAACGTAAGAAAAAGGGACCCAAGCAAATTTGGGTTCCTAAAACTAACAAGTGATCTTTTTGCAGGTGAATGTGAGAGGAAGTAGCCTATGGTATCTCGACAGTGGCTGCTCAAGACATATGACTGGTGATAAGTCTCAATTCCTCTCACTAGTAGCCCACCATGGAGGATGTGTAACATTTGGCGACAACAAAAAGGGAGAGATAATCGGTATTGGAAATGTCGGCAAATCCCTAACACACTCCATAGAGAATGTAATCTTTGGTAAATGGTTTGAAACACAATTTGTTAAGTATCTCACAATTGTGTGATCGAGGTAATGTTGTTGAATTTCATGCTGATATTTGCAAAATCATTAACAAGGATTCTCGTGAATTGATATTGGAAGGGAAGAGGGTAAATAATGTCTACTTAACATGTTTAAACAACTTACCTAACAATACTATTTCATGTATGAGCGTGCTGCAAGATAATCCTTTACTTTGGCATAAAAGACTTGGACATGTAAGCTCACGATTGCTTAACAAATTGAGAAAAATGGACTTAGTTGATGGTTTACCTTCAATAAATTTTGATTGGGAAACAATTTGTAAAGCATGTGCTAGATGTAAACATGTTCGATCCTCTTTTAAGTCAAAGAAATTTGTTAGCACCTCTAAGCCTTTGGAGTTAATTCATATGGACCTTTGTGGTCCTATGCGAGTAAGGAGTAGAGGTGGTAGCAAATATGTACTGGTACTTGTTGATGATTTTTCCAGATTTGTATGGACTCTATTTATTGGTGGAAAAGATGAAACTTTTGAAGTATTTCTAATCCATATTCGAAAAGTCCAAAATCAAACTAATTGCAAATTACTGTCTCCGTCGAACTGATCATGGCACTGAATTTGAAAACACTGATTTTGAAATGTTTTGCAATGAAAATGGAATTGATCATAACTTCTCCGCTCCAAGAACTCCCCAACAAAATGGAGTGGTAGAAAGAATGAACCGTACTTTGGAAGACATGTCACGAACTATGCTTTTACATAGTGGTCTACCTAGAAACTTTTGGGCCGAGGCCGTAAGTACCGCATGTTACATTTACAATAGAACAAAAGTACGGTCTATTTTGAATAAAACTCCTTATGAACTTGTTAAAGGAAGAAAACCAAATATTTCTCACCTTAGATGCTTTGGATGTACTTGTTATGTTCATAATAATGGTAAGGATAATTTGGGTAAATTTGATCCAAGGAGTGACGAAGCGGTGTTCATAGGATACTCTCCTCATAGCAAAGCATATAAAGTATATAACAAAAGAACAATGCGTATGGAAGAGAGTGTCCATATTATTTTTGATGAAACTGACAAAAATTCTCAAGAAGTGCAGGTAGATGATGATGAAGACTTCTCTATTGGATTGATTAGAGAAACATCTAAGGCACTAGAAGACCGTTATGCTGAAAAACGGTTGGAAACATCTTCTGCAACACAGTCTGTGGCACAGTCCGAAGAACAAACTGAAAATTCAAATGAACGGGATCTGAGTGAAAGACTGGAAGAAATAGCAGTGGTAGATGAAGAAAGACCACAAGAAAAATCCTCAGCTGACTGTTGTACTCCAAGGATTGAACGTGACAGCAACAGCTCAGAGCATGGCACTGTGCTACAAAACGTACCCTTCACTCCAAAGAAGTGGAAACATCAGAGTTCGCACCCTACTGACCTAATTCTTACTGATATTGCCAAGGGAGTACAAACTCGTTCTTCACTTCATAACTTTTGTGCTTTTAATGCTTTCATATCTGAAATTGAACCTCCAAATTATAAAATTGCTTTGACTGACCCTGATTGGATTCTTGCTATGCAAGATGAGCTTGATCAATTTAAAAGAAATGAAGTTTGGCATTTGGAACCTCGTCCCACTACTCAATCAGTTATTGGTACAAAATGGGTTTTTCGAAATAAATTAGATGATAGTGGGATGATTGTTCGAAATAAAGCCAGACTTGTGTGTCAAGGATTCAATCAGCAAGAGGGAATTGACTTTGATGAAACTTTTGCTCCTGTTGCTCGACTGGAAGCTATTAGAATTTTGATAGCTTTTGCTGCATTTAAAAATATTAAGCTCTATCAAATGGATGTTAAGACTGCATTTCTTAATGGCTATTTGAAAGAAACTGTATATGTGGAGCAGCCCCCCGGCTTTGTTGATCATGATTTTCCTAACCATGTTTTTAAACTTGATAAGGCTCTTTATGGTTTAAAACAAGCTCCTAGAGCTTGGTATGAACGCTTATCTATCTTTTTAATGGAAAACGGGTTCAAACGAGGCTCAGTAGATAGAACATTGTTTCTAAAAACTAAGGGGGAAGAACTGTTGATTGTCCAAATCTATGTTGATGATATTATTTTTGGGGCAACAACTGAACTATTGTGTCATTATTTTGCTGAACTAATGAAAAGTGAATTTGAAATGTCTATGATGGGAGAACTAAGTTTCTTCCTAGGGTTACAAATCAAACAACTTGAGACAGGAATAATGATACATCAACGTAAATATGTGAAGGAGCTCTTAAGAAAATATGGTATGGAGGATTCCAAGACTCATTCTACCCCTATCCCTACTCGCTACCAAGCTAGATCCGGATGAAAACGGTAAGAAAGTAGATGAGACGATCTACGAGGTATGATTGGATCACTTCTCTATCTAACTTCTAGTAGACCAGGATATTCCGCACAAGTGTGTGCCTCGTGCCGATTTCGGTCCCGCCCAAAAGAATCTCATTTTAAGGTCAGAAACGAATTCTTCGATACCTAAAAGGGACTAATAATCTGTATCTATGGTATCCCAAAGAAGGAAATTTTGACTTGATTGGTTTTTCTGATGCAGATTATGCCGGGTTTTTAGTAGACAGAAAAAGCACATCTGGAACGGCCATTTTCTTGGGTCCATGCTTAATATCATGGGCCTCCAAGAAACAAAATTCGGTTGCTCTCTCCACCGCCGAAGCTGAATATGTTGCAGCTGCATCATGTCGTGCATGTGTATTATGGGTAAGACAACAACTACGAGATTTCGGAGTTATGATTGATAATGTACCAATTATGTGTGATAATACTAGTGCAATTAACATCTCAAAAAATCCTGTTCAACACTCACGCACTAAACACATTGAAATAAGATATCATTTTTTGCGGGATAATGTAGAAAAAGGTACTATTGCACTAGAGTTCATTTGCACTGATGATCAAATAGCCGATATTTTCACTAAACCACTTGCTCGTGAACGATTTGAAAAACTTCGAGTTGCCTTGGGATTAATTTCTGGAACCTAGTTGAGTATTATGCCTGTTATCCCCCTTAAATATGTCAATTGGAGTCCAAGTATACGGTTTTGTCAAACAGGGGGAGAACTAGTGATATTATAAGGACTCACACAAGAGCTATTGATGCTGTCCTGATAATTTGAACCTAAGTTGCTTCATTACTTTCCTTGAACACAAACCACATAAATCACCAGATTTCTTGAAAAATGGATGTTGCTTTTAAAATAAAAATTATTTCGCAAAATTATGTTTATAAATTATTTTAAAAACGATCAGGGCTCTTTTAATATCAGTCTGCAGCTTTCCTCTTCAAACCTCACTCACATAAATGCCCAGCCCAAATCCTTAAGTCCTACCGCCCATCTCTTCCTCAAACCCAGCCCACGATATCTCATACCTGTTGCCTCCCCCTCTCCCATTTTCTTTCTCTCTTCAAATTTTTTTAAATTCCAACCCTGTTCCTCACTCTCACTCTCAAGACTCCCTAACCATGGTGAAAGTGAAGTCCACCCGCAAACCACCAGTCAAGAAACCCACTCGACCACCGCCGGCGAAAACTCACCCACCCCCAAAGAAAAAAACCCCAGCCAAGAAATCACAAAACCCTTCCCCACCCCTTTCCCTTTCACCCGAAATTTCCAATTCTCCTTCCAACCCACCTTCTCCTCCATCACTAAACAACCCCACCACCACTGACGCCACGATTCCCGACCCTCCACTCTCCGACCGACCCGAACAACCCTCCACTGCTGCTGCCTGGCTCTCGTCGTTCCAACGATCCTCAAGCCACTGTCTCCGGCGACCCCGCTATCTCGCCACCACTGACAAAGAAGCGCAAACCCGGTTCTTCCTTCTCAGGTAAACCAACATCTCGTCCTTCTGCTTCAAAGCCCTCCAAGAGGCCGAAAATTTCTGATCCCTCCCACGGGCCTAAAATCCTTCATGGCCGAATTTTTCCGGCTACGTGGTTGGATCGCCGTGAATTCGTGTTTCTTTCCGATTCCTTTGCCATGCAAGGTTGGGTTTCACTCTTGAGTTTTAATGACGCCATTTATGAACTTGAAATCCGCGAATTTTATCACAATTTATCTATTGATGGGGATTTGGTTTTGCATTCATCTGTGAATGGGGTTGCCTTACATTTAGATGTTGCTGCCCTAGCACGTGTGTTAGGCGTTCCTTATGCTGGGTTCTCTGATTATAATACCAAATCTTGGCCATTTATTGAGGGGATTAACAATACCACAATTTCTTGCACTTTGTCTGATCAACCCTTCAATCATGCTCAAATCTTTTCTGCTGCCCTTCTCCCTGCTAATAACAAACTAGCACGCAGTATAATCACAAAAACTGTTCTTCCTCGTGTTGAAAACAGAGGAGATTGCCTGATTATGGACCAGGTTTTGTTGTGGCTACTTGATCATGGTCATCCTATCAGTTTACCCCACCTCATGCTCCATCACATGCGACATTTGCCTCCATCACCCCCCTTTTTACCATATGGTGTGTGGCTTACTAAACTGCTTAGGGCTTATGATGTCTTGACCGATTCCTCTAAGGGTGTGAGTGCAAAGGATATAATGACTCGATGGTATTCGAGTAAGATGGAGATCCGTGTACTTGGGTGGAGAATTGTTAAAGAAGGACTTTTTGGGTTTTCACCAAAAGAAGCTTTGGCTTGGTTGTCTTCAAATGAAAGCCCGGATGGCCCAAACTTAATAGACAACAACAACAAATGTTGGCAAGGAGCGCGCTCGAGACAAGGTTGGCAGACAAGCAAAGATCGCCAAATTATGAGTGCCTTCAACCTGCTCCTCAATCCTCCTGCTCCCTGATTTTCCCTTGTTGCTTACTGATATTCTAGGGGTTCTGTTTTTTTTTGGTTACATAAACTACTTTTGAACTGTTTTTGGTGATGTTTTGTGGTTGCTTCTTGTTGTTTTGAAGATTGTGAATTGGTTGACATTGTAGCACCAGCATCACTAGCTTAACTGTTTGAGCTACTGACTTACTGCTAAGACTCCCCTTCTGACTGACTCTCCTTTTTGATAATGTCAAAAGGGGGAAGATCGGTATAATATGAAATTCTAGGAAGGAAAGACATCTTATCTCTCGTATTAACTTTTGGTTAACTTTGGCTATTGGATTATGGTGTGAATGCTTCTCTTATGCTGTGTTGTTATGATGATATGTTATTGTTCCTAATGATGGATTAATGGTGCATATTTTGAGGGGGAAAAATTGGTTAAAAAACTGATTACTTAATAATATTATATTGAGTGTTTGTCATCATCAAAAAGGGGGAATTTGTTGTGCATATGTATGTTAAGTTTTGATGATGCAAAATAATATAATATGTTGTAGTATGAAAAGTTTGTTTCAGATGATTGAGAAAGGAGTAACTAAATGAAGACTTTGAAGAAAGGAAGAATCAAGATTAGAGTCAAGTTTATATTTCTAAGTTTAGTTACTATATGCAAAATGTAATACTTGAACTAGGTGATATATTATGTGCCAAGTATAGAAATATTAAATTAGGATAATTATAATTTTCTTTGAGTTAAGGAAATTAATAATTATGTTAATTTTATATATTTATATAAAAGGAAAAAGATTTTCGAAAAACAAGTTGTGAAAAAGAATTGTTAAAAACGTGTTTTTGATAAAAATGTGTTTTGATAAATATCCGACTTGTGATAAAATTTAGTTTTTCGAATATAGCTTTGGAAAAAGAGTTTTTGAAATATATATATCATAAAAACTGATGTGATCAAGTTTGGTTGATAAGAAATCTGATTTAAAGAGTTGATATGAAGAAATCCATATCCTATAAGGATTTGAGAAATCAGATTTTAAAAGATAAAAGTTGTTTTCATTAAGGAAAAAGCTTTATCCCTTAAAATAAGGAGTGAAAAGATAAACATAATTTTTACCAGAGTTTTCAGTCAGTCGTATGCATATAAGGGATTGCAACTCGATTTTATTCTTCACGTTTTCAGATAAGTGAGTTCAAGATTTTTGAGAGCTGAAAACAGTTTCCTAAGGCACAGAGTATATCACAGAGTTCTAGTCAGATTAGGAAACAAAACAAACGTTTGTAATTGTCCTCGAATTTGCTTGATTAAGAAGCGCATTGATTGAGGGATTATTCTTCCTGTAATTTTATTATTATAGAGAGTTGCAACACTTAGAGTTAAGTGTTGGGGAGCACTACTAGAGTTAGTAGTGGGGGAATCGGTTTGTATCGAGAGTTTGATATTTTACGATTCAAATAATAAAAGAGTAGTTTGTGTGGACGTAGATCTCAGAGGTGAGATTGAACCACGTTAAATTCAGTGTTTTATTATTTGATATAATTGTTTTAGTGTTTGTTTAAGTTTCGTTTGAGCAAAAACGTTAATCGGAGATTTTACAAGCGAATAACACAGTGTACGGCACTGTGCTATAAAGGTGTTTTTGCGAAAATCGATTAGATTTAGCCACTCAATTCAACCCCCCCTTCTTGAGTGTCACCTTGTGTTCCAACACTAACAACGACCTTCAAGCAGGATAGTATTAAGTAATACTAACACAAAAAGTTTCACGTACGAAACTACGAACCAACGCCTAATTTCAAGATGAACTTTCATTAAATTTCAAACGCTATAGACAGTTCTACAGAATAGAACAATATATGATATAACTTCATTCACGTAACTTAATTAACAATTACATAACTCTCAACATTAAAAGGAAGTGATATAATTAAACAACCAATATCACACAGACATAATTTTAAAAATTAAGAAAAAGATAATTCCTCCAAAATGGGGATTATTTATTTCAATCCACTGAATGGTGAACGAAGCTTTCAACTGTCTTAATAGCGCCAGCAAGGACTCAGATGTCTCCCTCTTTCACTTGAAGTGCTTCCTGCAAACATGCATTCAAGTTAGAGCTAGGGCATGTCTTATTATAAAACCTAAAAAAATTTATAAGAACAACGTCTAAAACCCTATTTTTTTTTTAGTTGCACTGAAGTGAATTGAACTGTACTAAAATTGTGTCCACAGGCCAGGCCACAAGAACAGGGCCTAAGTAAGTGTAGCAAGGTCTGAGGTGTATGTCAAATAATAATAGGGAGAGTAGAAAGGATATTAAAAAAAACATCTTACACTTTTATGTAATGCTAATTTCTCCTCACTCTGACAATAATAGGTGCTTCGGAATGATGAAGGTTATCATTCTTGTAAAATATGACAGAATCTTGATTAGCACGCAGGTTTTTGTCACGAACAAACCTACACCAATCTCCAGTGATTTCAGGCCTATAATAGGTTCCATTTGGTCTCTTTTTGAACTGGAAAATCCAGGTACGTCCACCGTTGTCGGGGTCGAACACTTTGAAGCAACCCGGAAACAAATTAAGATCAGCTTGTAGGCTTTCAATGACATCAGTGTGTGGAGTTGGAATAGCTAATCTATGCATCACGTCTGAGTTTGATAACCTCTTCATAAAAATTAAACTAGCTTCTGGATAATTCATATTGAAATTTGAAGTAAGCAAATTTAGAGTGTTACTTAAACTTTGACAATGTGCTTAATATATTTGCTTACCGTTTGAACACTATATAATAATTAGTATATATAGAGATTCAATTCGACAATAAGCTGACAAAAGCTTACTTTATATATGTTGTTATATGATAATGATATATTAATGTACTATGTTGACAAAATATTGGTGCACTAGTTCATATCTTAGTTGCTAACTACTTGCACGTGAGCAGAGTTACATAAATGCTTTTTGTCTTAAAGAGTGATATAGTCCTCAGATCTTTTCACTTTGATGTTTCATTGCCCCACATCTTTTGCTTGGGCAAATTTGCTTAGTTCAGCTAAGTTGTTAAGCAAAAAAAAATTCAGCAACCTACTCCAATGGTTAAGCTAGTTGCCCCATATTTTTTTTAATTGCTAGCAAGTCCTTCACCCCAACCATTGGAGTTGCTCTTAGACTAAATAAACTCCTATCCATATTATTCCCTTTTTCTTCTTTTATTTGCTACATTTCTATATTCGGTAATCATGACCAACAAAAAGTATCAACGTTTCCCTTTATTTTTAACTCTCAAATATGTGTCATTTTCCTATAAGGTTATGGTCCTTACTACACTTTTTGCCTCTCTTAAATACTTGTGCCCAAAATAATGGGCATGTTCTATTCACCTCAATTACAGTCCTTATCAGAAAAAATAAGTTTAAATAAGTTCATATAAGAACTAATAAGGTCTAATAAGTTCATATAAATTAAGTTCAGCAAAAATAAGGTATGACACTCTCATAAGATAAGGCTTGATTAGTTCTGATAAGTTTTAATAAGCACTAATAAGATTTAATGGTTCAGATACGTTCAGTTAAGTTTAGATAATTAAAAATAAGTTGAATACAAGTATACAACACGCCCAATGTAGATAATAATTAAATACTTTTTGAAGTAAACCTATATTATATCATGTGCAAATGTTGTGATAAAATTCAAGAGCTCTTGACGTGACTGTGATCGCTGCCCAATCATAAGGTTAAAATCAACCAAATAATAAAATAAGATTAACACGACAATTCTAATTGGCTTATTTTCGTTTAGTTGTTTTCATTAGATCCCTTTTGACCGACAAATACGAAAAAGAGGCGCTTGCAAAAAAATTGTGGTGATTAATAGTAATCCCGAAGAGTATCTAAATGCTGATGGCATCTTCAAGAAGACAACTTTTTTGTCAAAGACATTAAAAGATCTCCTTAAGTTTGAGCTTCAGGCTCGCATAAAGTGTTGTGGGGTCTAAGTTCGGATGGATAACCTTAATGAAGCTAATCATGCTTAAATATCCGCAACATGTGTGCAATCGTCAAGTATCAAACTGAGAAATGCTTTAATGATACAACTAGTATTTGGGCCCGGGCGTTGCCTCGAGTGGTATTGTTTTCCAAATTTGATATGCATTTTTTTCCATTCGCATTAAAATATATTAAAGAAAACTCAACATTTAAAAGGTACAAATATAATACTATGGACATTTAAAGCATGATTAAAAGTTGGTTGAGATGGTAATTGTGCTATGTATAATAGTAAGAGGTCACGTGTTGAAATTTTGTTGTAAGCCAATTTTACTTTTGTTAATTGACATGACATATGTACACATTGGACAATTATAGTAGAGTAATGGAGGTGCCACGTGGCGTGTATACGTTTTCACGCACGCCTTTTAATATATTAGTATAGATAATCAGCATATTACTTTTTATTTTCATTTGAGGGTAGTTATTCTAGTTGATATAATATGTTATGAGATTGAAAATAGGCTTTTCTCCATAGGAATAACAACGTGGCAGATCGAGTATGATTTTACAAATTGTATAACTGGCCCACCTTTATTTGAATTTTATACGTATTGGGTTTGAACTAGGATTTTATTTGTCAGATTTATATCAAACTATTTTGCCTTAACTTTTATGGGATTGATTTGAATTTGGACTAAAAATCCCAAAAATCAGTGTTTTAGTAAAAGAAATTATACTACACTTTACTTAGTTTTTTAATTATACAAATATGATTGTCATATTATAATACAGATTCGGCTTATAAGTTGAAGAGGTAGAAGTATTAGTTCATTTCGAAAAAAAGGTAGCAGTAGTAGTTGGATTTGGATCAAATTTGTGGGATTTTACTTAGGCTTCACCTCCTAATAGGATTTGAAATGAACTTTTACATTTTCAGCTTTGGATAGGATTTTTTGGTTGGATCGAGTTGAACTCACATTATATTCAAACTGGATTGCCATCTCACTTACTCTGTCTTAATTAACAAAGGAGCGAAAGTTCTTGTTCAATAGGAATTGTAAAAGCTTTATACTTATTATATAGGAAAAATTGTTAAAAATAAGTGAACCTTTAACCGGTCTTCTTTTAATAAGTTAACCACTGGATTATCCTGGAATAAGCCAACTTTGATACCACTTAAGCCTTTAATGAGTTAGATGACTTATGACCTATTAAACCGGTTAAAAGAAAGGAAAAAAACCAGATTTTTTTTTTCGTTTTAAATATTTTTCACCTCTCCTCTCTCATCTTGTTAAGGTTTTATTTTAATACCGCAAGTGTACGGTGTCGTAGCACATACGGGTCGAACTCAGGGAGGTATAAGATTAACCACTACTTGATTTTAGATTACAAAATAGTTACACAATTCAGAAATGAGGAAGAGTCTATAAACTAAAGGCTAAACAAACGACAAAATATGACAAACTATATGAATATGATAATTAAAACACTAAGATTAAGTATCACCACTACTATGAATTGATCAAGCCATTACTCACTTCCCAATTATTCAATTATAGCTTAGGTAAGAATGACATTCCCTTATGATTTAGCAATAAAGCACAGCTGCGAACCGAAACTAAATCCCAAATCATCCAACAATACCTAAAGCTCACTTTCATGATAGCAAAAGGCCTAACTAACATGTATGTCTCCTATTTTCATGGCTTACATACACAATTAGAAGCATTAAGAGCCAATGCCAATTAAATCCCAATTCCAATTCTCACCTATTTTCATGGGAGAATCTAAATCAATGACAAGACTATCCGAATTAAGACCCAACTTTCGTTGATGAACTTAATTAATGAAATAACAATTTAGCAAACAAACATATGATCCTAATTTCTACTCCAACTTTCGTTGATAATAAAAGTTAGGGCTAAAGTAAGATGCGAAATTGACTACAAATGCAATCTTGCCAAACCCTAAGCATATAATTCAATAACATGGGAATTAGAGCGATAATCTACATGATCAATTCATAATAGGGCTCAACTTAATCCTAGATAGAAGTACTACTCACTAAGCATGGCAATAAAAACAATAAGCATAATTGAGTACATAATTAAATAGATTAAGAGAGAGAGAAGAGTAAAACTTATTAAGATTGCTTGAATTGTAGAAGAATTCCAAAGTACTTGATCAAATTAATCTTTCAAACTCCAAGTTTTGCCTAGAAATTGAAAACTAGGGCTAGAACTCTCATAATAATGTGCGTCCAGAAAACTGAAAGAAATAACCTCCACTCCCTTTATTTTCCGAAAAACTCTCTAAAAAATAAAAGCGAGAAAATAACATAATGGAATGCGTTGCCCGCGTCTACCGCGATCCGCGGTGGATACCGCGAGTCGCGCCCAAGGCCGCGAGTCGCGCCCATGACCGCGAGTCGCGGTAAGCTCTTGGCAATCCACCGCGAGCTGCTGCCAACGCCGCGACTCGTGGTAGAACCGATGTCTCTTTTCTTCCTTGGACTCTTCAAGTACGGCTTCCAACCCAATTGGACCTTGTAGGAAGCCCAATTACTTCCATCTTGGACCTAGCATGGTGCCATTAAACCTCTAAATGAGCCACAAATGCATACTCCTCTCATAATTCGACATTTCTCCTCAATTCCTATCACTTGGGCACAAATCCATCCAAGTCACAACATAATATCCCTCAAAATGTGCCAAAATAAGAGTAAAATGCGGACTTAACAGATTCCCCCATGCTTAGACCTTGCTCGTCCTCGAGTAAGCAAGAGGCAACGAACAACAAGATAGCCTCGCAAAGCCTAAAACATGCAACAAACAACGAACCACAATCCACATCCAACATCAACTAACATCCTCTCTAGCGCCCCTCGCATACTCCATAGTAGCAACACCTAACTCCGCTACTCCTAAACATACTTCCCCCATGCTCAACCAAAAATAGAGTCATGTGTTATCATGTTCTGAAAAATCTCAAAGAACATGCACACATCTACTACGCATACCAACCATCAAGCCACAAATCACAAAAATATATCAAGTCAATCACAAAGGGTCAAGTTGACACCCCCATGCTTGACCTCATCAATCCTCCCTACAATCGAATCTCCAACATCCTCAAGTGAGACCTACAAATCACACACCAAACATCAAGCCTAGTCCTACCCAAACACTTCTATACTTCTTCATCCTTATGTCAACCACGCCGGCAAATGAGATGAGTAACTTTTCTCTCTTTTCTTTTATCTCTCATTTTGCCTAGGAGCCCTTTCGGGTTTTCATCCTAGCCACTCAATTTTTTTTTCTTTTTGCTCACTTACTCACCCGCTCAAATTAGCCACTTTTTTGCCTAGGTTGCCCTTTCGGGTTTTCAACCTAGCCGGGCCCCCAATTTTACCTAAGCCGCCCTTTCGGGTTTTCAGCTTAGCGGGTCATTTTTTTTTTTTTTTTTTTTTTTTTTTTTTGAAGAAAGACTAAAAGAGTATATGAACAAGCATATATACAAGTGATGAGACATCCCCTCCCCCATGCTTAAACAAAGCATTGTCCTCAATGCAGAAAAAAAGGACAAAATGAAAGAAGGAAAGGGGAAGAACTCACCAACTAGGAGCCAGAAGGCCCGCCAGGATCACGACGTGATCTCCTAGAGGCACGCTCCTCCATACGCTGCTGTCGGCGCCGTGAAAGCTCTACCTCGGGGTTTGTATATGTATCGGGGTAGGTATGAAGATGGAAAGTGTTAAGTGAAGACATCATGCAGTAGATAGCGTCAAGTTGGTCCTCGGTCCCATCTAGGCGAGATGAGAACTCATCCTGCCTCAAAGAAAACGCAGTCATCCGCTCCTCATATGATGCAAAAGGAAGAGGGACATGTGTGTGAGAGGACCCAACTTGGCCATCATGGCCACCAATACTTCCATCTCTAGGAATAGGCTCCTCCTCATCCTCATCAAACTCATCATCTTCACCATCTTCATCATCCTCATCATCCATAACATCCACCAAGTGACCTCCCCTACCTCGGGTTTGCGAACATCGCAACCGCTGAAACTCAACACGCACCACTGCTGCAAAAGCGGCGTCAGGGGGAAGGAAAAAGTGCTCCGCTGTGGCATTGGGAGGAATAGCCACCCGAGCAGGTTGAGGTAGGGTCATGAAAGTGACATGCCTACCTCCATAGAGCCACACAAAACGACCCTTCACCCCTGCAAATGAGATCATCTTTGCACTAACCATTTTGGACAGATCATATAAGTAAGAATCATCGGTCAATACTCGGACATTATCATTTGGTTGCACACCCAGGTGCTCAGCGATCAAGGAGATCATGCCACCCACACTGATTTTGCCTTTCTGCAGCTTAGAAAGCTCTAGACATCGAGCTACCCAAATTGCAGCTAGATCAGGTGTCCCCCGGCCTGCTGGTGTCATAGACCATAAAACCTTCAACTCTAGGCTAGGGATGTTAGTGGGTTCTCCTTGCCCAAACACGGTCATAGACAATAATCGATGTACGTAACGAAGAGGGGGGTGGCGCAAGAAAGAACTCTTGTCATTGGGGGTCTTACGCAACTGGGTGAGTGCATGCCAAAAGGTATCCTCATTGTAATCACTGTTGCGGTGAAAGTTTACTGCATTCAAGTTCCTCCAACCGAAGATAGCTTTCAATTGTGCCATGGTTAGGCGATAAGGTTTGTCATTAAGGTGGAACTCAATGCCAGGATGCTCACCCTCGGTTTTTGTTAGAGTAGAAAGGAATTCTAGGGTGAAACGCTCATAGGTAGGTGCCCATTTGCTCACAAAACCCTCAAGCCTAATTTTTTGAAGCAGTTGGGTGACTGGCTCAGCTAACCCCAATGTCTCTAGTGCGGAGTAATCAACAAACTTAGTAACCTTGATGTGACGGTTGGGCAGCGTGAGACGCGCCCAACGCCCACGGTGCTCAGCTGTAAGGTTACGAAGTCCTAAGGTGTCTACCCTAGGGGTCGATTGAGAGGTGCTAGCTTCTCCTGTTTTGGTTCGCTTGGTTCGGGGTGGCATGGTTCACAAGTGCAAGGGCTTCCAATTCAACAAAAACAAACCCAACAAGTACTCCACTCCACACTCCAACAACAACCAATCCACAACAAGGCACAAAAATACCAACCACAAGCCAATGATCCGACCAACAATCACCAATAACAATCAACCACAATCATATATATCCAACCAACATAATTTCAACAATCCTAGATATGAAGCTAGAACAAGGAATTCAAGCTATATCAAAGGAAGGTAGGAATGTGAAATTTATACCTCTAGGAGATCAAGGGATGCACTCCAACGCCAAATTTACCAAGCTAGTGCCCAATGTGGTTGATTTCACTCTCCAATTGCACCAAACAAGCCTCAATGCAAAAAGCCCCAATTTCTAGGGTTTATGGTAGTGGATTGATTTTGTGAAATTTGGGTTGAAATAGGGGTTAGGAGAAGGGTGGGGTGGATTTTTGTAGTAGAAGGGATTGAAAAGAGGAGGAGTGTAGTGAATGTATGTGGTGGTGGTGGTTGATTTGGTGGAGGGAGGGGAGTGAGTGAGAGAGAGAGGGACGAGACTTTCGTGTGAGGGAGAAAGGCAAAGTCGAGAGAAAAGAGTGAGGGAAGAGAGAGAGAGAGAGACGCGGGTAAAAAAACCCGTTTGACTTACCTCGCAAACCGCGAGTCGCGGTAATTACCGCGATGCGCGGTCAGTGACGCGATGCGCGATGGACGCCGCGAGTCGCGGTAAGCTCTCGGCATTTTGCCGCGAGCTGAGGCAATGCGCCGCGACTCGTGCCTTTGAAGGTGTGCTGCAGCTTCTGTTTTCACGAAATTTTTTTTTTTATATAAACAACCAAAAACAAACACAAAGACATTAATGTAAACAAAAATCACACAAAAAGAAATGTAAACAAAAATCACACAAAAAGAAAAAACCAAAAAAAATTGAGAAAGAGGTAGGTGTAGAACTCGGGTTGCCTCCCGAAAAGTGCTCGTTTAAAGTCAATGAGCTCGACTCCTTAAAGTCATGGGGCAGTTGGTGGAAGAGATAGGCAATAAACTTGCTTGCCTTCAATAGGATCACCGATGACATAATGCTTGAGGCGACTTCCATTCACCTTGAACGAGCCACTTGCTTCACTAGTGACTTCCACCGAACCATAGGGAAAAACCTTGGCGACCCGAAATGGTCCAGACCACCTAGAACGCAGCTTGCCTGGAAAAAGCTTCATTCGTGAGTTGAATAAGAGGACGGAGTCACCAATGTGGAACTCTCTCCTCATGAGCCGCTTGTCATGCCACTTCTTAGTGCGCTCCTTGTAAATGCGAGAGCTCTCATAAGCGTCTAAGCGGAGCTCATCAAGCTCATTCAATTGCAAAGCTCGGCGTTCACCCGCTCGGTCAAAGTCATAATTTAGGCTCTTGATAGCCCAAAATGCTCTGTGTTCTAGCTCGACGGGTAGGTGACATGCTTTTCCATATACTAGACGGTAAGGCGTGGTACCAATAGGAGTCTTGAAGGCCGTCCTATACGCCCATAGCGCATCATCTAACTTAATAGACCAATTTTTGCGCGATCTAGCCACGGTCTTCTCAAGTATAGATTTTATCTCCCTATTTGAAATTTCAACTTGTCCACTTGTTTGTGGATGGTAGGAAAGACCGACACGATGTTGTACACCGTATTTCTTGAGAAGAGCTTCGAACTTACGTTCAATAAAGTGACTTCCTCCATCACAAATCACAACGCGGGGAACACCAAAGCGGGGAAAAATTACCTTCTTGATGAACTTGGAAACCACACGGGCATCGTTCGTTGGAGAAGCCAAGGCCTCTACCCACTTAGATACATAGTCAACGGCTACCAAGATAAACTTATTCGAATAAGAAGATGGGAATGGTCCCATGAAGTCAATACCCCATACATCGAATATCTCAACCTCGAGAATGAAGTTGAGAGGCATTTCATTTCGGCGCGAAATATTCCCCGTGCGTTGACATCTATCACATGCCTTGACAAAACGGTGGGCATCCTTGAACAGAGAAGGCCAATAGAACCCGCATTGCAACACCTTTGCAACGGTTTTAGAAGTACTAGCATGGCCTCCACAAGGCATATCATGACAGTGAGACAGGATAGAGGTCACCTCCTCCTCCGGTACACAACGGCGGAGGACCCCATCCGCACAAGATTTAAAGAGACAAGGATCATCCCAGAAATAATGTTTGACATCATGAAAGAACTTCTTGCGTTGATATGATGAATAATCGGGAGGGGGAACTCCACTAGCAAGAAAGTTCACTATGTCAGCAAACCAAGGAGATTGACCAATTGTAGTAGAGAAAATACCAAACAACTGATCATCAGGGAAGGAGTCGTCGATTGGGAGATCATCTGCTCGGGCGTCCAATGTGAGACGGGAAAGATGGTCAGCCACAACATTATCAGTTCCTTTCTTATCCTTGATCTCCATGTCAAACTCTTGGAGAAGCAATATCCAACGAATCAAACGGGGTTTAGCATCCTTCTTGCTTAATAGAAACTTGAGAGCCGCATGATCCGTATGCACTATCACCTTCGATCCCACCAAATAAGACCGGAACTTCTCCACTGCAAACACAACGGCTAGCAACTCCTTTTCAGTGGTGGTGTAGTTCATCTGAGCACCATCTAAGGTTTTGCTAGCATAGTAAATGGCATGCATCTTGCCATCACGCTTTTGCCCCAACACAGCACCCACGGCATGATCACTGGCATCGCACATCAACTCGAATGGAAGAATCCAATCTGGAGGTTGAATAATAGGTGCTGAAATCAATGCATTCTTCAACCTGTGGAAAGCTTCAAGACAGGCATCAGTAAACACAAATGGGGTATCTTTGGCTAGGAGCTCGGTCAAAGGCCTAGAGATCTTAGAGAAATCCTTGATAAAACGGCGGTAGAACCCCGCATGACCAAGGAAACTCCTCACCCCTTTTACATTGATCGGGGGTGGAAGCTTCTCTATGACTTCGACTTTTGCTCTATCCACTTCGATACCCTTGTCAGATACAACATGGCCCAAAACTACTCCCTCTTGTACCATGAAATGGCACTTCTCCCAATTGAGCACTAAATGGACTTCTTGACACCTACACAACACTTTTTCAAGGTTTAACAAACATGCATCAAAAGAAGGACCATAAACAGAGAAGTCATCCATGAAAACCTCCATAGAGTGTTCTATAAGCTCAGAAAAAATAGCTATCATGCATCGTTGAAAGGTTGCTGGAGCGTTACATAGTCCAAACGGCATCCTTCGATAAGCAAAGGTACCATAGGGACATGTAAAAGTCGTCTTCTCTTGGTCACTTGGATGGACGGGGATTTGAAAAAAACCAGAAAATCCATCCAGGTAACAAAAGAAGGAATGTTTAGCAAGACGCTCCAACATTTGATCAATGAAGGGAAGAGGGTAGTGATCCTTACGTGTGGCCTTGTTCAACTTACGGTAGTCGATGCACATTCTCCATCCAGTGACAGTGCGAGTAGAGATGAGTTCACCTTTTTCATTCTTCACAACCGTCAAGCCGCCCTTTTTGGGAACAACTTGAACCGGGCTTACCCACTTACTATCAAAGATAGGGTAGATAATGCCGGCCGCAAGAAGCTTCAAAACTTCTTTCTTCACAACTTCTTTCATATTAGGATTAAGGCGGCGCTGTGACTCAATAGATGAAGCATTTTCTTGTTCTAACAAAATTCTATGAGTACAGAAAGATGGACTTATCCCATTAATATCATCAATAGTATACCCAATAACACTTATGTACTTGCGAACAAGACATAACAACCGTTCAAGTTGAGAATTATTAAGTGCACTATTGACAATAATAGGATAGGTTGAGTTTTTACCCACAAAAGCATATTTTAAATGAGAAGGGAGGGGTTTCAACTCTACCTCAGGAGGCTTAGAACACTCCTTAGTTGTGGCTTCAACTTGTAGGACCTCGATTGAATGACTGTCGGACGCATAAACCGATGCATCATCTAACATTTGCTCATATGCCATAGTATCTTCATCACAAGCCCCATTGTTGTTTAAACACCGTTGAAGAGCATCATCATCCGTACTCTCTATAGGTGAATCTTCTTCCCATCTCTCAACAACATCAACCCGGTAACAAGTGTCTCCCAAAGAAGGAGCATTTAACGCTTTGTGTAGCTCGAATTCCACCTTGTCTTCACCCACATTGAGAGACAATTTGCCGCTTTTCACATCAATCAAAGCTCCTGCAGTGGCAAGGCACGGTCTACCCAAGATAATTGGCGTATGTACATCTTCTGGCATCTCCATGACAAAGAAGTCACATGGAATAGTCAATTTGCCCACCTGGAGGGGTACATCCTCCAAAACACCCAAAGGGTATCTGATAGACCTATCCGCTAGTTGTAGAGAGACGCGGGTAGGGCTAAGGTCACCGAAGTTAAGCTTCTTGAAGATAGTGTTAGGCATGAGACTCACACTAGCTCCAAGATCACAAAGTGCCCTTTGAATAGTCACGTTCCCAATAGAACATGGAATGGAGAAACTTCCGGGATCACTCAACCTTGGAGGAAGCTTGTTAAGAAGAATAGCACTACACTCTTGAGAGAGTTCCACCGTAGAAGCTTCGCAAATTTTATTCTTACCGGACAAGAGTTGCTTCAAGAACTTAGCATATGTAGGAATCTCAGACATAGCCTCAAGGAACGGGATGTTAAGGTGCATACCTTTCAATAACTCAAGAAATTTCCCGTATTTCTTCTCAATTCGGGCCTTTGCCAACCGATGAGGGAAAGGAGCCGGCTCAACATGGACTCTAGAAGGCTTTGGTGGTGCTTTCTCAACCTCTTCAATGGGGTCCCCCTTATCAACTACATCACCAACACTCTCGGGAGTGTCTCCCACAACCTTTGATGGTGTCACAGTTAGCTTGTTTGGTTCCTCTAAGGTTTTTCCACACCTCAAAGCAATTGCACTCACATTTTGGTGACCCTTTGGATTCGGTTCCGGCTGCCCCGGAAATTGGGGTGGTCCCTTTTGAAGTTGAGTCACCTGTTGAGTCACATGGGACATTTGTTGAGCTAGTTGCGCAATTTGAGTGTCAACTATCTTGTTATGGGCATCCATTCTATCAAACTTCTTGTTAGTTTCCTCGGAGGTAGCAAGGAGTCTCTCGAGCAAGGAGTCAGTATATGATTTTTGAGGAGGTTGCTGAGAAGGTTGACCTTGTTGTTTGTGCTGGAACCCAGGAGGATTGGGATTGCGTGGTGCTTGAGGTTGATTGTTGCTCCAAGAGAAGTTCTCATGATTCCTCCAACTCGGATTGTATGTGTTTGAGTAGGGGTCGTTTCGAGGTCGAGCATTACCATACACAGCATTGGCTTGCTCTTGCTCTACAAAATCCATGTCCCCATAAGTGGAACTTGTATTATTCCCTTGGAAGGCATTCATCTCGGCACTAGGACCAACTGATATATTCCTGATCTGTTGAGATAGAGCATCAACCTTACTAGAAAGTGAGGTTAGTGCATCAACATCGTACATGCCACCTTTTTTAGAAGTAGACCGCTCACTGGACCAATGGTAACTGTTAGCAGCCATCTCCTCAAGCAAAGCCTTGGCTTGATCAGCCGTCTTACCCATGAGAGCACCACCGGCCGCAGCATCAATAGAGATTCGGACTTCATGAGTCAACCCATTATAGAATGTCTGAATAAGGAGCCATGTTGGGATCTCATGATGAGGACACTGCCTTTGTAGATCCTTGTATCGTTCCCAAGCTTCATAAAGTGATTCACCATCCAACTGAGTGAAGGATGTGATTGCATTGCGTAGCTTGGCCGTTTTCCCAGGAGGAAAGTACTTCTGACAAAAGGCAGTGGCTAGTGCGGTCCAAGTTGTGAACTTGTTCGCTTCATGACTCTTCAACCATTCTTTTGCTCTGTCCCGCAAGGAATAAGGGAACAAGCGGAGGCGAAGAGCTTCATCAGAGGCCCCATTAATCTTCACTGTATCACATTTGTCGAGAAAAGCATTGATATGTTCATTTGGGTTCTCCATAGGACTGCCACTGAACTGATCTTGTTGTATGAAATGGATCAATTGAATCTTGATCTCAAAGTTGTTGGCCTCTACAGTAGGCCTGGCAATGCTAGATGTAGATGTGACATCTGGCATATTATATTCGCGAAGAGGACGAGCCATTGGTTCTCTCCGAATGTTTTCCTGCTCCCTTCTTCTTCTCTCAGCGTTGAGTCTCCTAGCTGTAGCTTCTATCTCGGGATCAAAGATCACGTGATCTACAGATCGCGATCGCCTGCGCATTCGGAAACAACAACTAGTGAAGAAATGAACAAGGAACAAAGTAATAGGTGTAATCTATTAAATCTATTCCCGCCTGTCACGCGGGTGACCCGGGTTCGATCCCCGGCAACGGCGCCAAAAACTTGTCAAGGTTTTATTTTAATACCGCAAGTGTACGGTGTCGTAGCACATACGGGTCGAACTCAGGGAGGTATAAGATTAACCACTACTTGATTTTAGATTACAAAATAGTTACACAATTCAGAAATGAGGAAGAGTCTATAAACTAAAGGCTAAACAAACGACAAAATATGACAAACTATATGAATATGATAATTAAAACACTAAGATTAAGTATCACCACTATTATGAATTGATCAAGCCATTACTCACTTCCCAATTATTCAATTATAGCTTAGGTAAGAATGACATTCCCTTATGATTTAGCAATAAAGCACAGCTGCGAACCGAAACTAAATCCCAAATCATCCAACAATACCTAAAGCTCACTTTCATGATAGCAAAAGGCCTAACTAACATGTATGTCTCCTATTTTCATGGCTTACATACACAATTAGAAGCATTAAGAGCCAATGCCAATTAAATCCCAATTCCAATTCTCACCTATTTTCATGGGAGAATCTAAATCAATGACAAGACTATCCGAATTAAGACCCAACTTTCGTTGATGAACTTAATTAATGAAATAACAATTTAGCAAACAAACATATGATCCTAATTTCTACTCCAACTTTCGTTGATAATAAAAGTTAGGGCTAAAGTAAGATGCGAAATTGACTACAAATGCAATCTTGCCAAACCCTAAGCATATAATTCAATAACATGGGAATTAGAGCGATAATCTACATGATCAATTCATAATAGGGCTCAACTTAATCCTAGATAGAAGTACTACTCACTAAGCATGGCAATAAAAACAATAAGCATAATTGAGTACATAATTAAATAGATTAAGAGAGATAGAAGAGTAAAGCTTATTAAGATTGCTTGAATTGTAGAAGAATTCCAAAGTACTTGATCAAATTAATCTTTCAAACTCCAAGTTTTGCCTAGAAATTGAAAACTAGGGCTAGAACTCTCATAATAATGTGCGTCCAGAAAACTGAAAGAAATAACCTCCACTCCCTTTATTTTCCGAAAAACTCTCTAAAAAATAAAAGCGAGAAAATAACATAATGGAATGCGTTGCCCGCGTCTACCGCGATCCGCGGTGGATACCGCGAGTCGCGCCCAAGGCCGCGAGTCGCGCCCATGACCGCGAGTCGCGGTAAGCTCTCGGCAATCCACCGCGAGCTGCTGCCAACGCCGCGACTCGTGGTAGAACCGATGTCTCTTTTCTTCCTTGGACTCTTCAAGTACGGCTTCCAACCCAATTGGACCTTGTAGGAAGCCCAATTACTTCCATCTTGGACCTAGCATGGTGCCATTAAACCTCTAAATGAGCCACAAATGCATACTCCTCTCATAATTCGACATTTCTCCTCAATTCCTATCACTTGGGCACAAATCCATCCAAGTCACAACATAATATCCCTCAAAATGTGCCAAAATAAGAGTAAAATGCGGACTTAACACATCTCCTCCTTCTCTCATCTCTCATCACCTCCTTCCATGGCTAACCACCTTACCCCAGCCACCACCCTAGCCTTAACAACAACCCAACACCAAACCCTCGACCCCACACCCTCGCACAACCCCACCTTCGCCCAACCCCCGTAGCCCACCCTCCCCCCACCCCTGCTGCCCCCCCTCAGTGCACCAACCATCGACGCTCCTGCTTGCAGCTCCGCCGACGAGCGTCACGCCTGCCGCCATCAACCGGCTATACACACATAAGCACAGCCGCAACCTCGCTGCTCCTGCTTCCTCTCTTCTCTCTCTTCGCTGCGCTCCTCTCGCTTCGTGCCGCGCCGCGCCACCACGCTACCGCTAGCTCGCTTCAATCACGCCCGAGATTCCGGGGCCACGCTCGATTGCCTCCTTCGCTTCAAGACCCGGCGACGAAGGTGCAGCGAAGGTGAAGAGTTCGGCAAGGTAAGCGAGAGGGGGCATGTGGGTTTTACGGGACTGAGAGGGGATGGGGGAGGTGTTTGCAGGGGGTGGGGGAGGAGGTGGTGGCGGAGCAAAGGGGGGGGGGGGGACTGGGGGAGATGTGGTCGTAGGAGGGTGGGGAGGTGTTCGCAGGGGTGGGGTGGAAGATGTTTGCAGGGGTTGGGGTAGAATAACCGGTTGTTCCTTGCATTAGCAGGTCACAATGTAATCCAACTTGTTTAATGCTTAAATGATATAAAATATGGCTTATTCTAGGATAATCCAATGGTTAACTTATTAAAAGAACACCGGTTAAAGGTTAAATTATTTTTAACAATTTTTCCTATTATATATGGCCAATGAAAGTATCTGAAGATAAGTAACCTCTTCGAATATGATGCTCAACCCCTTGTTTGTTGTGCACGTGTGAACTGTCCCATATTAGAAGAAAGAGGAGAGAAAGTATCACCCCTTATAAGCTAGGGGAATATTATTATTAATTGGATTTAGAGGGACTACATATATAAAACTATATTACATACGAAATACAACTATCCAACCCGTGCACCGCAAGTAATAATTGATATTAGATATAACTATATGTTTATATTACATGTATATATATAACTATGTAAACTAACGAGTTATAAAAGGAGTAAAGAAGTCTAAATTCTTGAATTCATATTTGATACAAATTTGGTCGATAGTCGTTAGGATAAAGTAATATAAGCCGTCTATAATTGATGGGCAGCGCTTATTCAAATATCCTAAAATTTACAGCAATTTAAACCGTTATTTTGTTAAAGAGCAATTTAAACATAAACTTTTACAAGTATAGGCTATATAGAGATTTGTCATAATTGTTTGGATTAGGGAACAAAAACTTTGCTTGATTGGGCTTCCAAATTGAAACATGGAAAGTCCAAGAGCGTGATCCAGAATTAATACATTTCAAAAGAGGATAAATAACCAAGCTCAGGGTCCAGCCCATTGTTTTCCAAATTCCGCTGGTTGAATGGTTTAGCAATGGATTATGATACTTCTAAATGATCGCTGATATTCTGTTACTCCCGCAAGTTGCAACATACAACTTACAATCAAGTGGTAAATTGATTTATATAGTTTAACTTTATAAATACAAATTATTAAAATAGGTGGTTTAATTTTAACATAAAATTAGACACATATAAGCTTACATTCTTCTAACAAAGCTGTTGTGACTCTAAGTCTGAATTTATTTTGATGATGATAAACACTTTGTGCTATAACATGTATGTATGTAACAGTGATCTAAGAAAGCTATCAAGTTTGGATGTTCATGAAAGCTCAAGAACTTGAAGATATGGAAGCTTAGGTCTAGTTATGTTCTTAGTCATGTTCATGCAATGTGATTAACGTATTGGAACTTTGTGCTAAATTAGAAATATGAAATTAGTATGTTTAACTATTCTCTTAGAGTTAAGAAAATAGTTAATTATATTACTTTCATGTTTCTATATTTAAAGAATAAATATAAAAAGGGGTGTTTTTAATTTCAAAAGTTAGTTTTGAAAGGAAAATATTTTTTTATAAAGATTTTCGAAAAAGAGTTTTGTGAAAAACTGATTTTTAAAGAAAACGTTTTTATAAAGATTTTCCAAAAAGAGTTTTAAAAAAACTGATTTTTAAATAAAAGTTCTTGATAAAGATTTTCGGAAATATTGGTTTATGAAATCTGATTTTTTAGTTGGCAAAAGATAAGGAGGAATCTTTATCTTTTAAAGAAAGAAAAAATCAGTTTTTATTAAGTAAAAGATAATCTTTGATTTTGGAAAAGAAAAGATTTTATCCCTTGATTTTAGGAATAAAAATTATTTAGGAAGATAATCATATCTTGGAGAATAATTCTTATTCAGTTGATAAATTATATAAGGGATAGAAATCAGACTAACATCTCACGTTTTCATATTTAGTTTGATAAGTTTTTTAGAGCTAAAAATGCATCCCCATAGCACAGAGTTCCAGTGAGTTAAAAGTGCTTTATAACGATTGTAATATTCCTCGATTTGCTTATCTAAGAAGCACACTTGTGAGGACTTAATCTTTCTGTAACTTCATCATTATAGAGAGGAGCAATACTTAGGGTTAAGTGTTTGGGAGCACTACTAGAGTTAGTAGTGGGGGAATCATAATGTATCAAGAGTTTGATATTTTAAGATTCAAATAATAAAAGAGTAGGTAGTGTGGATGTAGATCTCAGAGGTGAGATTGAACCACGTTAAATTCCTGTGTCTTGTTATTTGATTTCATTGTTTTTAGTTTTGATGCAACTTCATTTGAGCGAAAACATTAAAAGCGAGTTTACGAGTGAATAACACAGTGTAAGGCACTGTGGCATAAGATTGTTTTTGCGAAAATATATTAGATTTTGTCACTCAATTAAACCCCCTTTCTTGAGTGTCACCTTGTACTCCAACACAAGCCAATTCCATCTTACTCTAATCCAACACTATTCCTAGACATTTCGCACCAACTTAGTCGTCCCTTCTCTTCTCTTACAATAAATAATTTAAAAAAAAAACCCGACAGTCTTACCGAATCGATTAACTAGTCAATAAATGGATTAAATAAATACTCACTTCTTTTAAGATTATTCCAATTTCTTTTTTGATTTGTCCCTTAGAGTTTGCCACATAATAAAGATGGCTATGGGAAATCACAATGTTACTCTGACATTCCCTTTATGTAGTCGTATTTGCTTAAGTACATACTAATTAAGAATAATCCAAAAAAGTTCCATTGTACCAAGCTTGCTTGGTGGAGGTGGTGGGGAACTCACCTTGTGACTTTAAGGTTACAAGTTTGAACCCCATTACCTACTTGTGCTTGAGAGTAGAGATTCTCTTATATCCCCCTACTCTCAAGTGTTGACCTATGTAGCTGGGGGTAGCTGACCTGCGAGAGGTGTTGGCCCAGTAGGGTCCTTCTTTTTACCAAAGGGTTCTCTGGTGAGGGGCAAAGAAAAATTGTTTTTGTCCTTCATGAACTCAATCCAACCCAAAACTTTAAAAGAGAACAAAGTTCAATGGGGCAAACAAAACAAGATGAACGGAGTAGCACTTAGCTTGAAAAAAGGATCCAACTCATGTGAGACTTTGCACGCAAAGGTCGTCTTCTAAAATATTTTAGAGGCCATGCGCCAAATTTAAAATTAAGTCGTACAACTAAAAATATTATACATTATATAATTCTGAAAAAATAAAAGCATATTTTATAAAACATTTATATTAACTCGTTTTTGCATCAAAAGAAAAAAACACTTCAATCATGATCCCTTCATGCTTGAAAGATCTTCTCTTTTGGTTAACCTAGTCAAAGTTTCTTTTAAAAAATTACAGCAATTAGTCATTTATATATGAGAAAAAGATTATTTTTCGGGACATTATATTGTTAGATTTGTTTCCATGTTTATTTTAGTAATACATGAGTAAGATATTGATGGTGAAATATGTGCAATGAAGACCATCTAGAATATAAATAGCAAGATCTACGAGGAACCAAGAAACTAGGAGTTAAAACAATCCAAAAAGGTTGTAATTTTCATTCTCATTCATATATATTGTACTTTTGATTTGAGCTATAAGCATAGTACTATGTATTTTAGGAATGAAAGATTTTATCTCGGAGCAAGTAGACATTATTTTTTTTTTCTTTTTTGGTAGCTGGACATGAGAACTGATAAAATACTTTACGCTAGGGATGATCATATTTTCTGAAGTTTAGACATGAATCTTAGTTCGTTGTTATTGTCTTTAAACAGATTAAAATCAGAAAGTAGTTTGCTTATTATCGTCTTCAAATCAAGTTAATAGACACTACATAATTTTCTTAGACTTTAGAGAAATACACTACAAGAAAATAGGTTTTGGGCAACGAATATTTTCGTTGCCCAATGGGACAATTTTGTTGCACAAAAGTTTGGGCGACGAATTTTTCACGCCCCCATTTCGCCGCTTTAGGTTCGACGCCCAATGTATTTGGGGCGTCGACAATTGTAATCGTCGCACAAACCACATCTTGGGCGTCGAGTTATATGCGTTGCCCATAATGGTCTTTTGTGCTACGAACCTCGTATCCGTTGCACATTTATGGGGACAGTTGGGCAACGAGTTTCTTTAATCGTTGCCCATACTTCACTGACTTCGGGCAACAACACCTTAACTTTCATCGCCAATATTACTGAACTTTGTGCAACCAATACTGTTTTTTGTTGCCCATTATGTCTTGTAGGCTTACATGCATTATGTCTTGGGCAACACCAGTTTCGTCGCCCAAAATACTTTAGGCTACGAATTGTTGTACATAATTTTCAATCTCGTGCTAAATTGAAATGACAATGTGCGATCCCTATTTTGTTGCCCAAATTGATATGGACTACGAATTATTGTTATCGTGTAATCTATAAGCTTTTTCCCTGTTCATGTATATTATATGAACCTATTAAAAACAAAAGTATGACATAATAGAAGAAGTATTCGTGGAATAGCAAATTGTATATAATCGGAGTACAACAAAATAATCTTCAAATTTGACATCCGATGTAACTTGAATAATTCAAAGTAAATCTAAAAAAACTAATAAGCAGTACCCATAATCTACGAAGAAATTCACATAATCCAAGCCTTATTATAGCTTTCCTCTGCTAATCACGACCCATTGTTCCTGATAAAATCAAAAACGTTATAATTAGATACCCATGTGATTAAAAAATGGGGGGGGGGATTAATGATCTTTTTACTCTTTCTGCCGAAAAAAAAATATATAGGTGCACCAATATAACAAGTATTAACTACAATCGCAGCGAAACTTCAAGTAGAATCATCCAAAAGAAATGCAGGTCCAAAATCATTCATAACCACCATATTTTAAAGGTCAAAACAACATGATAACAAAAAGAATCATCCAAAATAAATGAAAGCAGATGGTTCAAGGAAAGGAGCCAAAATGGTATAATAACATATAAAATATAGGTAAATGGTATAATGAAAGCTAAAATAGAAGTAAATGGTATGACTAAGGTGCGTATGTACTGGAATTGTCGTCAAAAAATAGACTTTCCTCGAGTTACAAATAGTCAATAGTAACACACTATATTGGGCTCACAAAATCAACAGAAGATGTCTAAACTCTAACACTTACTCAAAGCAAATACCTAACCAATCCTCACCTTTTTGGACACCCCCCATGTTGCCCCCCCTTGCTGCCACCAACCCATGCAGACTCCCCTTGCTGCCCCCCCTGCTGCCACACCCCCTGCAGACCCCCCATTACAGATTATAATGTAAAGGATGGTAAAATAGATGATTCATGCAAAGAAATAGTTGGAAATTTGGATAGGAGTATCACACGTAGTGCTTCTAAACAAGTGGGAGCAGGACATGATTTTCACTGTCAAACTATAGAGAGAAGGAGCACTCGTATTTCTTCTAAACATGAGGCAGCAAAGGCGAAATCCATAAAGGCGAAATTAGAGAAACAAGAAGGCATTGATGCGAAGGAAAAGAAAGCGGTGATGCTACAAGCTCTTAAACTAGATATGGATATGTTGGATAAAGAAAGCGGTGATGCTACACCCCTACGCCATATACCAGGAAGAGGAGAGAGGACAAAACAGGATGCCACCAGAGACACTAAACTGACAGGAGTTAAGAGGAAAATAAAGCAAGTGGGGCTTCAAGGGACGGAAAAGGGTTGGACGAAGGAGCGGGAAATGGCATTGAATAAAGCTTATTTTATTGCAAGTCCGCGTTTTTGGAAGAATGTTGCTAAACCGGTAAATCCTCTGATTTCCCTAATGTTGAAGTTTCTGCATCCTTGCTGTATGTGTTTATCAAGTATACCACTCTGATATATTTTCTGTCCTACCAAACATCTCGTATGATGCCGTTTCTGGCGGGAAGGACTTTTTCTGTGGTCTGGCTTCTGGTGGGTCTGACCTCTTTTGCTGGGACACAAGGTTTTCCAACACCAGTTGTACTTGGGGAAAAATGCCTCATTTCTTGAAGAGAGACGTGGTATTGAAAAGCAAAGTATCTATCTCTCTACCAAGTGTATCCTATAGAATCATTTCATTCTGATTAAGCTATTAGTTAACGTTACTAAAGAAAAGAAAATCAAAGAGCACCATCATTAGGTTGTTCAGCAATTATCAACCTATATATTGCCTACAGAAGCATGGGGACTAGAAAAGGAAGGGTCCATTGCTGATAAAAATCATCAAAGGATAGAACAAATAACTAACTTAAGAGCCCCTTGTCAAAAATTTCAGAAATTATTTCCATCCACTTTTAAGATTATTTTTCCCCCTCCATTAACAAGAGAAAATCTATGAACAGAGACACACATCTAATGTATATACTATAATACTATGAACAATATGCAGGGAATTCATGTTGTACTTTAGGATAAAGAAATAAATTTTAATCAAGTCGTGAATCATGTTTTGAAACATCATGTCTAACCCTCTTAGGTGCAGCACATAAAGCTATAATCTAAACCTACAATATGAACAAAGGCAGTTTACATCTAAGAATCTGAACCTACACATGAGCTCATTACTAAAGTAATACTACAAAACATTTTCCATTCACATACCGAGTAAAATAATAAATAAGCTAAAAAACTCATACCTCATGTCCTGAAACATTTTCAGCATATCTTCTCTCATTTTCTTTTCACGTTCAATAGCTTCTTTGTTCATTTTAGAAAATTCTGCTCTAAGCTCTTCATTGGATGCCTTGAACTCTTCATTAGATGCTTTAAGCTCTTCATCAAATGCTCTAAGCTGTTCATTTGATACTCTAAGTTCCTCGTTTGATGCAGCAAGAGTGTCAACTTGGGTAGACAATCGTTCATTGTTCTCTCCAGTTCTACCATTTTTTGGTGGTCGAGCTCCAGGACCAAGTCCTCTTCACATACCCAGATTTACGTTTTAAAGCTTTAATGTAAGCATCTTTCACATTGAGTGTATCCTCACCATGCTCCTGAATCTGAGTTTCATGAAGTTTTTTGAGTTCTTCATAATTTTTTTCAGCAATCGGTTCCCAGCAAGTAGTCCCATCCTTATTTTTATGCCTAGCACATGAAATTTGCAACTTTTTAAAATTAGCTTCCCATAACATGGCAGCAGGGGGGTCCGCAAGGGAAGGGGGGGACAAGAAGGGGGGACAAGCAGGGGGGTGTCTGCAGGGGGAGTGCGCGGGGAGTGCGGGGGTGCGGCAAGGGGGTGCAAGAAGGGGGATCTGCGGGGGGTGTGGCAGCGGGGGGTATCAGTGGGGGGTCTGCAGGGGTTGGTGGCGTAAGGGGGGCAGCAGGGCGGGGGTGTCTGCAGGGGGAGTACGCGGGGGGCGGTGCGGGGGCAAGCAAGGGGGGCCGGCGGGAGGGGGCAAAGGGGGGTCTGCAGGGGTGTGGCGGCAGGGGGCAAAGTGGAGGTCTGCAGGGGTTGGTGGCAGCAATGTTAGTCAATGCAGAAAACTAACACAAAAAAAACAGTTGAATAACCTTACATTTTGGTCTTCTCAAATAATCTAACATAGATGGGTTCTTGCTCCACTTCAACGGGTTCGGATGATCCTTCAAGATTTTGTGTCGGAACAATGGGTGGCTCATTCATCTACATATAATATAACAAATGATTACATATATACCAAAAGAAACATATGGTACATCATACAATAAAGAAAGCGAAAATTACAGACAACGAAAATGACCGACCATGTCATACATTATTCTTGCTGTAGATCTTGAACCATTGGCCGGTGTTTCAGTCAGCTTTAGCTTGTTCTCCGTATTAATTTTGCTAATACGCTACAAGTGCATGTGAAAGTAATCAATTGGGAAAAAATCTTAGTAAATGAATGTAGTACGAAGTACATTAAGATGAATTATTAAATCTTAAGGTAAAAATTCAGGTGCATATAATAGGACGATGGACACTCAAATCAATATTTGATAACTAATATGATCACATTGCACAGGGATAATAATTACATTTAAGTTGTACATGAAAACACAAGTGTGAAAAATGCCAATAGTTGATAACTACAAACAATGCAGCAAATAATACTTGCGTTATCTATTTTACGAACTCCAAAACCATATTGAATATATTGGCACCGAAGATGTTAAAATACCAACAGATAATAAGCATTCAAAGATAATGCGACATGACAATTGTCACCCAAAACGCCCTGCATCATAGGTTCTCCATATTAAGCTTCAGAACACTACTAAACGAGCAAACATTCTTTTCAAAAACCTACAACTATGAAGAACTTACAACACACCAGTAGCAAATGTCCATGTATCAAACACACAACTTATTACACAAATCTCGTAAATTGTTTTGAAAAGGGGGAACGCGTCAAACCAACGGTTGCTTTTTAAGACCTCACATGTTATGGATGTAATCAGTATAGCAAATTTAATAAGTAAACGGATAACATGAGAAAGGAATTAACCTCTTGTTTTTCAGTACTCCAATGATTGTCAATCAACCAATCCCATTGGTCTTCATCAATAGTCAAGGGTCTGTTGCGTCTTGCTTGTGACTTTGTGTAGCCTCTATAGAATCTTTCCTTCAGCCTAAATCTCCAATGTCTATATAAAGATGAACATTGAAAGCTCAATGCGTCAACAATATCCTCTCCACCAACCTTTTCAGGTAAATTATACTTTCCCTAACACCATAAATGATAAGCCAATAAAATTCCAGCAAGCATCATTCTATGTTACGAGAGGAATCTTGTTAGAAGTGTACATAATTCATCAATGACTTACCAAGATCTTGTCATATAACCTTTGCTTCTTATCTGGGTCCATTTTAGCCCAATTCCTATCAAAGAATTTCATTCATTACAGAGCTTAGAGATGTATTTTACGCATAAGAAACACTATAAAAAATAAAATAGAGTAAAACATAGACATACTTAGTATTTAGGGGACAAAACTCCTTTACCCACTTGCTACAATCACATAGAAATTCATCTGCCTTTTCACCGATCACACGTCGAACCTCATCCATGAAACTGACTATGACTTTTTCTTCAGAATTTCTTGGCCTTTTAGTGTAATATTTCATGCCCCTAGTAGGCCCACGCCTCTTACGATCAGGAAATTTTTGTCGAAGCTCATCTTGATCAAGTCTTCGTTGCTCACGGTAAGTAAGCTTTGGTGGTTCATCATTAGGTTGATTTTGTTCGGATGATGTTGGGACGATTGACATTTTCCTAAAAAAAAAAGTTAGTTGACTTTAGATGAAAAGATAGAGAAGATATATAGCATAACACATTTGTAAGAGAAAGGAGATGAACAAATGCTTACCAATTTGAAGTATTATTATTGAAATATAATAATAGAATTACATATAGATATCAAAGTACAAGCAGTACACAAATCCAAGTTATATCTTTTCTTATAGTTCAAACAAATAAACACACAAACATAAATTCTCTAAACTCTGAACTATAAATCGCAATCAACTGCCAGTATTTTTATGTCTCAGACAAACAAAAATAGTCACTCGGAAAAAAACACAAATGGTCAAAAAAAATAAATATGGTATCTCGATATTTGCTAAAATGTAAATTAAACAAAAAGAAATATAGTTTTAATATAATTCCAGAATCTGCCTCCTCCTAGAATTGACGTAACTCTTACTATCGCAACTCTTCAAACACTGTAAAGCAAGAAAAAATTTTGCTATTATCAAGATAGTAAATTGGTAATAATAAAGTAAACTTAAAGGTTACTTAAAGAATTTAAAATTAAATGTTAAAACATAATTTTTAGAGTGTTTCTCGATAAAATATACCATTACTCAATTTCTAGTAGATGAATTACTAGAACTATCACTTTGAGACCCCTCGTCTTCAAAAGAATTGTAAAAATCATGCAAGATAGGTTCATCTTCCGTGTCCGAAAAATCATCCTCACTTTCTTCGATCTCTTCATCATCTTCATCCTCCTCATGTTCATTATCCACTTCATTCAACATATCTTCTTCGATATGAGCTTCAACCAAGTTATATTCAACATCATTTCTCACTATTGGAATATCCTCATCTTGAACATCTTCGTAATTGGTTACAGATGGTGGCACTTGTTCCCATAATGATTCAATTTCTTCAGTTTCTTCGTCATTAGGGAAATCAAAAAAGTTCCTTGGATTTGCCTTAATAACAAATCTCCATTGAGGCTCATTATGACATGGTACATAGAAGACTTGCTCAATTTGAGAAGCTAATGCAAATGACTCATTGGTTTTTAACCTCTGAGTAACATTAATAAGCACTGCTCCTAAATTACCCTTTTTAATCCCTTTTCCCTCGTCGAACACATTAAACCACTTACACTTAAACAACACGATATTGGGACTAGTTCGATTCTTAAGAGCATCATACTCTAGCACAATAACCTTCTCTAAAACCCCATAGAAATCCTTTTGCCCACTTTCCTCGTCCCCTTTCACAACTACGCCACTGTTTTGAGTTTTTCGATTTCTTTGCCGCTTTTTGGTGTGAAATCTAAACCCGTTAATGACGTATCCATCAAAAGTGACAACACTTTTCATCGGTCCTCGTGCTAAACACAACAATTCTTCGGTAACTCTTGGATGCCCTTCTTTCCATAGCTTTGTAATCTACATATCATTCTTAGTTAACCACGGAAACAAAAAAAAAAAAAAGATACAAAAAATAAAACTAATGTGTTCACTTACTCTATCTTCAAACCACTTGCAAAGGTCCATCCTTTGAGAAATTGGTACATGCTCATACTCACTAGACATAAGAATGTAAGCAACTAATTAGTTCTATTAATGAAGAAAAATCCTTATGCATGACAAATACAATCACACTTACGTCAAGAAAGGTTTTGCTTCATCACAATTAAACATGACATAAAGTTGAGCTTCTCGTCTCTCCTTAGCAGTCATTTCTGTTAGACTTGCTTTCCCTAAAGGCTTGCCTATTTTAGAGAAGACGGACAAGTTACAGGATTGAGGATGGTTAATGTCATCATTTCGATCTGGACGATTGTGTAACGTCTCAATCTTAGACATATATCTCGAGCAAAATGTCAGACATTCCATTTCAATGTACCCGTTAGCAATTGAAGCTTCTGGGTGAGCTTTGTTCCGCACGAATGATTTGAACGTCCGCATTGCCCTAAAAGAGAAATATTAGTAAAACACACTACATGTATACAATCCTATGATAACCATAACTACAACTGACCTTTCAAAGCGATACATCCAACGATAATGTACAGGACCGGCCATTCTAGCTTCAGTAGCCAAGTGAATCGGGAGATGTATCATCACATCAAAGAAGGCGGGGAATGAATACGCGCTCCAAACTACGTAAGGTGATTGCTATATTCATTTCCATCTTCTCTATTTCTTTTACCTTTAAGGTTTTAGAACACAAATGCTTGAAAAAATGACTCAGCTCTTGTAAAGGCGTTAGAACATTCTCATCTAGAACACCTTGGAAGGCAGGTGTTAGTAAGTCTTGCATGAAAACGTGAAAATCATGAGTTTTCATTCCCATTACCTTTCCTTCTTGCAAGGAGGCACACCTTGAAATGTTTGATGAATAAGCATCTGGAAAAGCTAATTTGGATAGAAATGTGACTATTTTTCTCCTTTCATTCAAAGTCAAGTTGTAAGGTGCTGGTGGGACTTGCCATTTATCATTCCCAAGTGACTTTGGACGTAGCTTATCATGCATTTTCATATCTTTTAAGTCTAGTCGGGCATTTAAGGAGTCCTTATTCTTTCCCGGTAAATCAAGCATTGTGTCTAATATACTTTCACAAACATTCTTTTCCACATGCATCACATCCAAGTTGTGTCGAACCAAGAGATGTCTCCAATAAGGTAATTGGAAGAAGACACTACGTTTTTTCCATTGATGCACGATATATCTTTCACCTCTCTTGCGTTTTCCCTTAGAAGCTTTTCCAAACTCCACATTTGAGTATCCATTTAATTGCTCCAAAACATCAAACCCCGTTAGAGGAACTGGAGGAGGACCCCTTTGTACCTTACCACCAAAGGAGCTCCTATTAAGCCTCCATTTGTGATCGATTGGTAGCCACCTTCGATGTTCTATATAGCAACATTTGTGTCCATGCTTCAAATAATGAGATTTTGTGTCTAAATGACAATTAGGGCATGCAAGCGGGCCCCTTTGGTACTCCAACCAGACAAATTAGCATAAGCTGGAAAGTCATTAATGGTCCATAACAACACCGCTCGCATATTAAAAGTCTCTTTCGCATAGGCATCAAACGTTTTTACCCCAAACTCCCACAGTTCATTAAGTTCATCTACCAGAGGTTGCAAAAATACATCTATATCATCTCCTGGAGATTTAGGACCAGGAATTAATAAAGATAATATCATATTATCACTCTTCATGCACATCCAAGGGGGTAGATTGTACGGCACCAACATCACTGGCCAAATACTATATCTACTACTCATGTTAGCCCCAGGATTAAACCCATCACTAGCTAAACCCAATCGTACATTACGTGCATCTTTAGCAAAGTCTGAAAATGTTGTGTCCAAAGACTTCCATGCTTCTGAATCTGCGGGGTGTCTCATTATCCCATCATCTTTCTTATCATCTTTATGCCATCGCATATGCCTTGATAACTTGGAAGATATAAACATCCTTTGTAGTCGTGGAATTAAGGGGAAATGACGCAAGATCAGTTGAGGAACTCGAGTTGTCTTTTGGACATCCTCGCCATCTGAATACTCATCACCACCTTGCACGACTTTCTCCTTCCATCTAGGAGCCAGACATTTAGGACATTTTTCTTCATTCGCAAATTCCTTTCGAAACAAAATACAATGGTTAACACAAGCATCGATCTTTACATAATCTAACCCCAGTGCTTTTGTGTATTTTTTTGCTTCATAAGCATTTGCAGGAAAACTCTTGTCATAGTTAAAAGCCCTATGCAAGGTCTTCAATAACATTGAAAAAGATTTATCACTCCATTTATTGCTAACTTTATTGTGTAGTAATGAGATAATAAACTCTAATCTTTTGAATGTGGTACACCCCGGATACAACTTGGCCTCCATGTCTTCTACTAATGTCATTAACTCCTTAGGATATTCATGATTGTCTGACTCTTTATTGTTTCCACTATCATCGAGCACAGAAGTAGTTGAATTCCATGCATTTGTCGCTTCAAAAATTAATGGAGCCATGTCGTCAAAGGGCATTTCTGTTTCATTTTCCTCGTTATCTGAAACCACCTCTGTTTCGCCTTCAAGCTCAACTAATTCTCCGTGACTCACCCATGGATTATAACCATTATCGATACCATGTACTAGTAAGTGAATTTGCATTGCTTTTCGATTTTGGGCAAAAAGCAATCTACATTTCACACAAGGACATTTCAATGATGTTTCATCACTTTTTTCTTTGAAAGCAAACTCTAGAAACTCATCAACCCCTGCTTTATACTCCGGTTTTCGTCTATCCTTTATCCCACTATGATTCACCCAACTCCGATCGGTATTCATTCTTTCAATCAAGTAAGAAAAGATCCTTAAGAAAGAAAAATAGAAGATGTCTCTCATTCAGTTAGAAAAAAAAAATTTATCTCCAAACTTACTAGCTTAGGTAATTGAATGCAAAAGAATTTAGTTTAATTATATCATTTTGACAAAACTAAAAAATTCTTTAATTTAACGTGCAAAGGAGTTGTATTGAAGAGCACTTGTGCTCATTTCTTGCCTATAGAACTTCATGAAACCATATTTGGATTAATTTCACTAAACTAGGATCAACTGAGATGCATTGAAGAGCACTTCTGCTCATTTCTTACCAGAAAAGAAGATGTGAGAATTTTGTTAAGGTAGTTTATAAAATTTAAATCAAATGTATAAGGATGGCTGATAATTTCATGAATTCATTCCTTTCAACCTTCCATTAAACTCCATTCAAGTCTTCACTCGGTATCTTCTCCTCTAATTGCAATTCCAATAAATGTTTAGAATTTCTATATTCCATATTTCCATTATTCTCTTTTTTTCAATATTCAGACTTTCTATATTCAATATTTTCATTTCTAATCAAGTTGTCATCACATTTTAATTCCAAATGGAACACTTATAAACTATGAAGACATTGGAATTAATGCCAATCAAAAAAAATATTTCAGAGGTCGTTGACTCGTGTAATAAACCAGAATGAGTTAAATTGCTGGTATTTTTGTTTTTCTTATATGTAGAAACACTTAGCTTCTGAGTTCCAAGCTGTTGGCTGGACAAATAGTTCAATTTACAGGGACACTTACGGCTTACCTTTACTTGTTAAACCTGGTTATTTTAGGTACAACATTCCTCTATGCGTGTCCAATTCTTTTATTGACTGAGAAGAATCTTGATGTTTTCAGACTGTTGCACAACCACAAGTCATTGTTTGTGATAGCTAGTGATCCTTGCTCATATTATAGCTCCACTTATTCAATGATAGCTAGTGACAGAAACTATTAAGGGACGAAACTGGGCCAGCATCGGCCATGTTGGTCGAGTTATGGGTTTTCAGTGTGCTTGGACATGTGCCTCCAAGGCATAGCTTCTTGAATGAGTGGTCTTGTAGATGTATCTAGAATGTTTGTGGAGATTAGTTAGTGGAAGGATCTTGAGCACTCAAAGAGTAGTCTTGTAGATGTATCTAGAATATTTGTAGTCCAGAATGTACTAAGGGTGTACATAGATGTAAGGTAGATTGTAAAATTATCCAGAACAGAGAAATGTCTAGAATAGGGGACATGGAGGCCTATGTATAAGCATCAAGGCTCAGTTATATATACCAAGAATTAAATGCAAGAATACAATTTCAAAACACTTGTTTGCACTCTTCCAACATCTCCCCAACAACAACAAAAAAATAAACTTAAAAATGAATTGCATCAAAAATAAAACAGAGAAAGCCAAAAACAACAAATCAATAACATAGATGCCGAGGAAAAAAGATGACATTAACCAATTTACGAGATCTTAGGGCAAATAACAAAAGATACCAACCTTGCCGTCAAAATCGCCACTAGCCTCACCACTGATCTCCGGCAGCCACCCACTGATCTACGTAATTTTAACAAGTTAGGGCAGAGCAAAAGAGGATAAGAATTGACCATCAACCAAATTTTCAATCATAATTAAACTTATCACCAAAGAAACATCACCTGAGAAACGTCGAGATGCTGAGCAACGTAAGGTGGTTGAGAATTTCGAGAAACCTGAGAAACGAAATGAGATACGTCAATTATCGCAGCGTGATTCATGAGAAACGCAATTGGCCATCATAATTAAACTCGTCACCTGAGAAACGTTGAAGTTGTCGTCGGAATCGTCACCAATTCACCGGGAAAAAGAGAAAGATTCAATTTTTGGAGAAACGTCACCGGTTCCGGACTGAGAAACGTCGAGAGTGTGAGTTGAGGATGAGCAGTTGAAGTGAGGGTGTGAGTCTGTGAGAGGAGGAGAAACATACGTGATTTAGTGGGAAATTTTTGGAGCGGGTTTTTTTTCCCATATTTTCTTTTGGGTATGGGCAACGAACCAAAGATTTGAATTGGGCCATTCACTAAACAAGGGCAACGAAATACATATTTTTGTCGCCTAATTAAGCTAATGGGCAACCCAAATTTAAATCGTCGCCCAAATATGATTTTGGGCAACAACAAAAAAATTAGTCGCCCCATAATGTACACTAGGGCAACAAATTCAACTCGTCGCCCTTGTTTTTAGCTATGGGCCACGAAATACAATTTTGTTGCCCTTGGGTTTCAAATCCGTCGCCCAAAACCTATTTTCTTGTAGTGATAGATTGATCATAAATGCCATTATTTGAAGCTAGCCACAAAATATACTAGAGCTAGTAGAGCCACAAATCGAAATATATATGTGTGTCCCTTTACTTTGACAAATATTTCTTCGATTTGTCATCAAGTTATCAAATTCCATTCTAGCCACCCACTAATGCTAGCCCCTTACTTCTATCAAAATCAAACTTATTTGTTCACCCACATTTTCTTAATTCTTATACTACAATTAATACTTTCTATAACAATTGAGAAATAACAAAATTATTTGGGTATGGTAAAATCTTATCCAATATGCAATTATCTAAAATTTGGAATCATTCTATACCTGGCTATTTTCTAACCATTCATACTCCACCCACACCCTCCCATGCACGTGCCACCTTTAAGCCCACATATTTGAGTCGCATCTTAAAACTTTAGAAGATAAAATAACCATCCATGCAATAACTTCCCAAAGATACGAGCTAGGATAAGAAAAATAAAAAAAACCTGAAAATAAATTTATTGAGGAAGAATAATAATGGGGTGTGCGACGTCTAAGAAAGTTGATGCAACGACGCCGTATATCTACCGTCCACCACCATCTAGTTTCGCCGTCTTCGACATCAACGCCATAGAAGAGCCATGGCTCAAGCTAGATAATAACAATGGTGAAAAACTAGAAGATAATGATCAGCAAAAAAACCCTTCACACGTGCCAACTCCTTTGCTTGAGAAGCTTGACACGCTTGAGAAGGAGGATTCTAATGGGCCTCGCACGTGGGAGGAAGTCAGTAAGGCCCTAGGAGACTTTAAGAATAAGCCCGCTCCCGCTCCAAAACAGCCCAGCCCGGTCCATGACCCGGTTCAAGGCCCGCCCATGAAGAAGAACTTCTCCTTCCACACGCTTGCGGAGTTGGAAAAAGCTAAAAAAGATGAGGATAAGAAGCAGTCTAGGAAAGGTGAGTTGACTCGGAGCGAGTCGTTGGATGATGAGAAGAATGAAGCTAAGAATCAGCTTGGTAGGCTTAGGAAGACTGAGTCAACTCGGGACGAGTTGCCGAGTCCGAGTGTTGACTCAGGCCGGGTTAGCGGGTCGTTGAAGGCGAACCCGTTTATAGTAAAGGATAGGTTGGAGAAGGAGAAGGAAGGGAAGGAGGCAGTTTTTGATAGGATAATGAAGAGTAAAAGGGACCCACTTAGTGAGTTTCCCGAGGTGTGTCCACCTGGTGGGGCCAACTTGGTTGTGTTGTACACTACGTCTTTGGGAGGGGTAAGGAGGACTTTTGAGGAGTGTAACCGAGTTAGGGCGATTCTAGAGAATCACCGAGTTGTGTTTGATGAACGGGACGTGTCGTTACACGGCCCGTTCTTAAGCGAGTTGAAGGATTTGGTGGTGGCCACGGACGGGGCGGGTGTCCCCGTCCCGAGGTTGTTTGTGAAAGGAAGGTACTTGGGAGGGGGTGAAGAGGTAGTGGAGTTAAACGAGTCGGGTCGACTCGGGAGGATACTGAGTTCGGCACGAGTGGAGAGAGGGCTTGGTTGGCAAGGGTGTGAAGGGTGTGGTGGGGCACGGTTTGTGCCTTGTTTGGAATGTGGAGGGAGTTGCAAGTTGGTGGTCCAGGGTGAGAAGGAAAGATGTCCCAAGTGTAATGAGAATGGGTTGGTTCATTGTCCTCTATGCCACTAGGATTGTCAAGTGTAAGGTTTAAGGGGGAAACATTTTGATGACAATGAGATATACCAATCTCTATGATTATAGTTGTAATATGGGAATGATCAATTGTAAACTCCCTACATTGATCTATCATCATGATTGTTTTGTAAAGAATTGTTAAATCATATTGATAAGTTTGGATTGTCTCTTGTCAATTTGTATACTTTACGATCACAATTATAGGTCTCAATAAAATTATTAGCTCTTCTAAATAATTTTTAGAGTATCATGTTATGTAAGGTTGTGTACAAATTGTTATAGTTTAATTAAAAGGAAAAACTATAGTATTGTTTCTATCTAAAAGATTGTAAACTATGATCATTACCTTCTATAACGAGATTTGTAATAAAATGTCATCAAAGTTTGTTGGAGATAACGTTGGACTCTATTTTGTCATAGATAGATTTTCGTATGCTATAGTCAGATTATAGTTAGGTTTCCTTTTCCATGTCAAATTCCTAAAACTCTTGTATAAATATTGTGATGGCTCAATGAGAAAAGATCAAGCTTTGTCATTAATAATATTTTACATTTTCTCATTGAGCCATCACAATATATATATACCAGAGTTTTAGGAATCCGACATGGAAAAGGAAACCTAACTATAATCTAACTATAACATACAAAAATCTATCTATAACAAAATAGAGTTCAACGTTATCTCCAACAAAGTTTGTATGCTACACAAAATTATAGTTATATCTCACCCGCCAATCTCCATACCCTACCTTTGCCTTTGTCATGAATCATATCATTTACCACTTCAAAGCTCATAAAAATTTTCTCCCCTCAAACCCAATGTAAATCCTTCTCAATTTTCAATGCTATTGCCCAACATAGTTGCTTCAACCTTCAGCTAGAGCTAGCAAAAATCGAATCAACTCATCAACCCAACCCAATTATAACAGATTGGGTCAAAATTTTCACCGTTTAATTAAATGGGTTGGGTTAAGTTGAAATTTCCTACCTGAATTCAACCAATCTAGCCCATTCACATAGATGGGTCAGTTTCGGGTTGGGTTGACCCAATAGCCCGTTTATATTTCCATCCAAAAAACCAATTTTCCAAGTTAAATGAACAATAAAAAGATTATATTATATTTGGATTTTTCTTCTTGTTATGTATGGACTTTTTATACTTCGAAATTCTCGAAACATGAGGTACTTAATTAATTACTAATCAAGTCGCCGTGAAAGGAAATTGGAAAATACTATTGAATGGGTTAGTGAGGTCAACCCATTTATTATCAGGTTGGATTGGGTTGAGAATCTCAACCCATTTAACTAAACAAGTTGGGTTGGGTTGGGTTGGGTTGAGTATCTCAATCCATTTAAGTAAACGGGTCAACCCAAACCCTACCTAGGTCCTCCCATTCCAGCGCTAGCTTCAGCTCTCCGGTGGAATATCATTTAAAATTTCTTCATCCCCTCTGAACGGCTGAACCATCTCACTATCTCAGTCTCACCCCCTGGTTTTATAATGGCTGATATTGGAAGGCAACAGGAGGCACATGTTGAAATATGCCTTGAATTATCTGGCGCTAGGATTAACCAAGCACGGGGGACCAAGGGTGAAACGCCACGAAGCTTTTCGGTATATGTATTTTACACTACTACAAAATAGGGCTATAGCAACGCCCTTATATGCAACAGTTTTATTAGTGTTGGTATATCATAGCTATTGCAACAGTTAAATAATTATTAATTTTAGTAGACTTTGACTTTAAAAAAACGTTGCTATAGAAAAACTATTGCAACAGTTATATATATAACTATTTTATTGCAACAGTTTGTAGTTTTTTAATATTTTGATGAGATATTGCAACAGTTTTTTTGTCAAGCATCTAAAACATGTAAAAAATAAAAAATAAAAAATTGGGTTTATTAAAAATGTTCAATACACTTCTTTTGGGTTTTCCCTACCCAATTTTTTTCACGACTTTGCTCACCCAAAACCCTTAGACACTCTTTTCCTCCTCTGCGTTTGGTTCTCTTTCACCCTCCTCAGTCCTCGTCTTGTCTTTTTTTCACGACCTTGCTCACCCAAAACCCAAAACGTTTCTTGAAGCAGCATGCGATTGTAGATTGACTTGGCTATTGGGGCGAAATTGCCGAAATCAAGTTCTAAATTGGCGAGAAGTACACCGTGAATTGGTATGTACCTCTTCGAATTTGGTCTTCAATTTCACAATTTTGTTGTTTAAGTATTGACGATTTATAAATGATTTTTTTGTGTGGTTTTGAGGACTAAATTAGGGTTCTTAATTAGGGAATTCGGTTAATTGGGGAATTTGTTTGATTGGCGAATTTGGGCTATTTTTATATATGCGTGTATTGTTAATTCCAATACTCAAATGTCCTGTTCCGTATTCCTGTTTGGAATCAAATAACCCAAATTCTCAAAATTTCAACTGTATTTGGTCACGAAAATTCCAAACAGGACGGTTGATTGGGGATTTGTGTTTTTTTTGGTTGAGTATTCAACCCTCAACTGTCCTATTTATTCATGGGTTATTTTTATTTATTAAATACTCAACTGTCTTATTTCTTTCTTTTGTTGTCTTGATCAGTTGGTTGTTTGGTGATGATGTTGAATTTTAGTTCGCTGCTCTATAGTGCTCCTATACTGTTGTTGGTTTCGTTCTCGTTTTGTTTCTTGTTTCTATACTACTGCTATACTGCTATGCTCTGCTTTGGATTGTTAATGTTAGTTGATAGTATGTGGATGGGAAATAATTAGTTGACTTGAATAGGATAATCTGACAGCGAACTTGCAGATGCAGTATAATAAAGTTACTCAACGAAATTGAAGGGCAACTCCTTTTTCATGTGTTTAACCAAGCAGGGGATTGTTAGCTTGATACGAAAACCTCTCCCTTGCATAGGTAATATTGTGAAATTTACAATAGCAAACTAGCAGTTTGAGATTTACAACAATTAATGCATTGTTAGTTTGACTAATTATTATCTCCCCTCTAAAGCTTCGCCTCTTACCCTTGGGCGTCAAACTTATGAAGAATATTAGTGGAATTAGGCAGGATTGAACTTTCTATCAAAAATGTAGTTTTTAATAACAAAAAGTCATGTTACTGTAGTTTCAGAATTTAGGAGATTGTCACAATCAACGGGCTGAATAATCTTGTCAGTGTTGTATTTTTTAACTCTTGGAAATCTGTTACTTGAGGACATCCTGCCAGAACAGCAACAATACCTATCAAATTGCTGCTAGATAAGAGGGATACATTTGAAAATCATATTGGTAAAAGCAAAACGAAAGTGGCACTAAAAGATGGTTTGTAAACTACTACTCCTCTATCTTGTTATGACCTCTCGAAATAAGCTTCTAACTAAAGCTACTGACTTGAGCTTTTTAGATGGCATATGCATTACAAGCTAGAATTTTGATGAACTCATCATTTCTTATGTCCTCTTTGCTGAAAATATTCTAGATTTTTGCAAACGCAATGAGATGAACTTGGGATATTTGAGATGTGCTCTTCTGATTTTTGATGCTACGTGAGGTTTGAGGGTCAACTTGATGAGAAAAAGTGTAATGTATCTCTAGAACAACTATTACCAACTACTAAGAGATTTTTATGGTGAGTATCTCTAGTGGTTCTTAGGGATAGTTTTTGATTAAAAAAATTAAAAAAATTCAGCTATTATATTAACTAAGAATATGGGGAGCATATAACTCACATAAACTGATAAATGTTCAATTTTTTTTTTTTTGAGAGAGATCAAAGCCTCTCTCCTAGATCAATTCATTGTAGCATCCTTACAACCAATTATGTATGAAAAGGATGTACGCAAAATACAAGAGTACAGTGGCACTAAAAGATCACTCTATTGTAGAACATCCTTGTAGTTATCGGCTTGTGTGTAATCTGAAATCATACTTTCTCTAGACACCATACAATGGCAAACATTAGGTGCTTATTATAATGATACCCAATATGCCAAGGAGAACCTAGGGAATAAAATGGCGTAAAACCTCACTATGGTGGAAAATTAGGTTTTAACTTCTTATAATGTTTTCGTCTAATTTGGAGCATTATATTGATTGGATCAGGTCACCTCTAGGGGCTTCCTTTCTCATTTTTGATACCCAATATGCCAAGGAGAATTTAGAATGACTGTATTTTCAAGTAGGGACTTAAGGCAATAAGTTCTTTGTAATTTAGCTTACACGATCATTTTCGGGTATCAAAGTTTGACTTTTGAGGCTGATTATCTCCGGTTGCACCACCCGCTTCAAGTCTTTTGTTTTGTATATGTTGTGCCTAGCCTTAGGTTTCATTTGGCTATACTACTTTTTGCCATTTTGTACATTATATTTGAATCTTTCTATTACAGTGACAAAGAACAATCATGGTAATTGATCATAGGAGATTGTCTATAGAAATTTTGTACTGATTATGAGCTATGGACTTGCCCATGAGGTAAAAGGTAGTATGATATATGGGATTCTCTGTCACTTTAATTTCATAGTGGGGCACCTCAGTTACATACTTTCCTAAAACCAATGATGGATAAGAAAGGTACAAGTATTTCAAAAAAAGTAGTAGATTTCCACAAGATCCACAAAATAGCTGGTAAAATCAGTTTCAATGCTTTTACCAAAGCGAGTACTTGGATGTCACTTTTCACCTTGCTATACATTGACATTATGTGATATATTCTACTTTTTGCCATTTTGTACATTACATTTGAATATTTTGAATGGCTATAGAAATTCTGTGATATTATAATCTAGGATCAATGCACTCCATATATGAAAATGGTACTGTAAGGTAATTGAAGTGATAGCGCTTTGATAATTTCACGCCTGATTAGAGGGCCAGGTATGAGTGCTCTAATTGACAGAACTTTGATAATTGAACTGCTCATGATGTGCTATTTGTCATGATGTACAAAATATGAGCAAGGAACCTCAAGAAGAACCTGAATCTCGTGATACAATTGCTGCTTCACTTGGACGACTACGGAAAAAGGACCCTAGCTTGACTGCAGAAATGGTTGCAGCAGTTTTGGTGTCTACACTTTCAAGTGATGCATAAATAATTTCTAGACATCACTCTCTTTATTGGTCATGTTTACGTATATGTATGTTTTATAAAGCTTCTTTACTTATTTTGTTATATGTAGATTTAGAATTATGATGTTTGATGCGTGTGAAATTATGGTGTTTGATTATTGTGAGCTTTTGGTGTTTGATTACATGCATTAATTTTCCTATTATATTGACTATTATTTTTCTGGTTACATGATGGTAGATAAAAGGAGAAAGGTAGATACAAGGATGGCAGGAAGGGCATAGATTGAAGTTCTTTTGGACTGATTTTGGACAAATAAATTTAATACTATATAAGTTCTAGATTTCTTGAACTATTAGTTCTTTTTGGAGATTCATTAGTTTTCTGAATTGATGTATTCATATTATAACAATGGGTTTTTGTTATTAGAATGATTGTTATGGATATTTTATTTTAATAATAAGTAAAACGTAATTTGAAATAAATGTTTTCTTTTTGTAGTATTGGGATATTTTGGTATAATATTTTCATTTTAACGAGCTACTAAATAAACACATATGAAACTATTGCTATAAGCTCACATTAAAGTGACGCAACAGTTGTATCAAGAGACGTTGCTATAGACGCACATAAATATGTCGCAATAGTGTAGTGAGAAACGTTGTTATAAACTCGTGTAAAAGTGTCGCAATAGCTGTGTCAAGAAATGTTGCTATAGACTGCAAAAAGTGTTGTAATATTAGAGTAATAAACGTTGTCATAGACTGTTGATAGTGTTGCTATAGATAATAAAGGTGTTAGCCTAAACACTAAAAATGTTGCTTTAAATCCTAAATAATTGTTACTAAAACTTAATAATTGTCGCTTTAGATATAATAAAACTGTTGGCAAAATTTAAAAATCGTTGCCTAAGAAAAGCGTTGCTAATGATAAATATGGCAGCAGTTTTATAAAGTTGTTGCCTAAGGCATGATAATTGTTGCCATAGAGTTATAGCAGCGCCACCTATTGGCAACGCCATATAAACTGCTGCTATAGGTCTATGGCAACATTTAATGGATCTTTGCCAACACATTTAGGCCGTTGCTATAGCCTTATTTTGTAATAGTGTTAGTATACGGTTTCCGTTTTGGGTTCGATTTAAGCACATTCTGTTTAGGTTAATTAGAAGGGCACTATATAAACCCTATAATTAACTCCTGCCTCTATTATTCTGTAATATGTATTCTCTCTCTCCAAAGCCTAATAAAATCAGGTTTTCCTGCTATGTGGCGTAGCTAACTTCTTGTTAGTGAACCACGTTAAATCCTTGCGTCAATTTTTCATTAATTGTTTGTTTCGTTAATTGATTCGATCACAACATGACAATTTCTTTGGACTTTGCAAATTGATGGCTCTTGGAAGATGCGCAACCACACAGTTTTTTTAAATATAGTCACTCTTTCTTACATTAGTTTATCATAATGAAATTCACTTTGTGACACAGTAATTTTTTTTTCACACATTTAAACTTTACAATCTATATCTACTCATCTTTTATATCTATTTATATTTTATAGTGACCCTTTTTTTTTATAATAGCATTAGGTCCATACTAATTTAGTGTGGACAAGGTCCATATAAGTTTTTTACATAATAAAATTAGTGTGATGTAGAAGCAGACTAAATATCTGGAACAGACAAAAAAAACGGCTATGATCCACCTAGGATTAGCAACAAATTCTAGGTACAAAAGTCTAGGAAACATATGATCTTCTCCCAAGAGACTTCCTCTACCCTTCATAAACTCACTCAAGTCGGTCCGCCTCCCGGTTTTAATTATGCACAATTTGGTACTTTCCATCATGGGATTCCTGACGTTCTCATTCGCGTGGATGGGGCCTGGGACAAGCACTCGCATCATGCAGTGGCAGCCTGGGTTGCAGAGATCAGCTACTCAGATTTTCAAGTCCAAGAGGGGCAGGTAATGAAAGCAGCCAATGCCCTCCAAGTTGAGGCTCAAGCTTGCCTACTAGGCATCCTTTGGGCGATGCATAATTCGTTTACTACTGTAATGGTTTACACTGATTCTGCTCTCCTCGTTACTCTCCTGGGTTCGACCTCTATTAGAGACATCTTAATTAAGCACACTATCAAGGACATTCAAAGTGTTGCTGCTACTTTCCAAGGGTGTAGGATTGTGAAAGTTTCGAGGTCAGAAGTGGCTGCTGCCCATAATCTAGCGCAAGCTTGCAGGAATCCTAGCTTTCCTTTTATCACTCATTGAGTGATTGGTAGTTTTGTTTCTTTTTGTTTTTGTAGTCGGTGTTCTTTCTAGTTTAATTCTGTACGTTTTCCCCGTTGTAAAAAAAAAAAAATACATATATACACATGCTATGTTCAGTATGTAGGAACTAAAAACTGATAACTAATTTGATACACTTAACTGACCACCGTGGCGTGAGAAGATCAATGCCCTAAAGTTGAATTTGCCCCGTAACAACACACGGACTCACAGCAATCAACCTCCAGGGATACACGGCTTCTGCGTTTCCAGTGTTGATAGAAAAGCAGTTTGAGAATGATCTTGAATATTGCCCAGGAATAATGAAGGAGAGAAGAAGAATTGTATTTTCGTGTTTTTTTGCTTACTCTGAGACTCTCAGAACACTGATATATATAAGGAGAGGAAAACCAACGAAATCAGAACGTGGCTGAGATCGTGGGAAAAACGGTAACATAATGGGAAGAGTAATGGCCGAAAAACAGGAGAGAGTTTAGGGGAGAAAACGGCATTAAAAAAGAGATTTAAGGGAAAAACGGTAACTTAAGAACTGATAAAAACGGTCATAAAAAGCCAACATATTTCTGACCCAAAACTGTAGTTAAGTTAAGGCCCTGGCCCGGTCCTAGCCCGGTGGCGGCGGCGCGCGTGTGGCAACCACACATCACCACAAACCCAATAAAAGCCTCATTGCTATTTAACTCAAAGGGTAGCGGAAGAGTAATGGTTATAAACCTTACTCTTCCCTTATATTCTTTCTATGTGGGACAAAAGGAAAAATTGACTCTTCATATTCTTTTGAAGCAAACTTAAAGTTTCTAATAAAAAACTCCAACACAGTACAACGTTCAAATTTTAACTGATTCTACTATGCTTACCTTCTCAAGGAAAAAACTTCATCTCCCTACAATGGACCACTCACTAAATTTTATAACTCGGTAAATTATTTCACAGATGCAGTATCCTCAAAGTTCATCGATCTCAAGTTTAAAAAGCTCACAATCATGCAAACCACTCACTAAATTTTAGAACTCGGTTAATTATTTCACAGATGCAGTATCCTCAAAGTTCATCGATCTCAAGTTTAAAAAGCTCACAATCATGCAAACCTTTTCGCGAATCCCCTGATTTCTTCTTATTTAATTTGTTTGTCTTAGTTTGCTTAAATGTAGCTATTGTGCAAAATAAACAAAAAAGAACAACAAATTGAGAGGAATTATATTGCAATAAGTGACAGATTGTGGTTGAAAAAAAGAAAATGAAGTTCAATTGGTTCAACTTTTGGTTTAATTTGGTTAAATTCTCCCTTTTCTCCCTCCCTGACCTCTTTGCGAATCTTTTAACTTCGTAGAAGCGAAATAGATGACGATAATAAAAGTTTGATGTTTTGGTGGTTTTTCCTTCTAATGGGTAACAAAGTCTAATTTTGACTTTCAATCGTAGCAACTTGTCAAGCTGTCAATGAGTAGTGAATACTGAATACTAGTGATGGTCGTCGGCTAATACACAAGAGTGGAAACAGGGTAGTATTAGATCAAGTGTTCATTGTATAAAGGTTGTTTCACTAGTAGAAAATATTGTCCGTTGTCGTTTTAAATGGTCCATTTGTTGCGGATTTTGTAGAGTACCAAAATTAAGGACAACAAAATAGGAAAATAGTTTATACTAGATTTAATTTGGTATAGAGTTGATAATGCAACCTCAAACTATCCGTCACAAAACTTATAACTGATTAACTACTATCTCAAAACTAAAATCCTGGATCCGCCACTACTAATAGGATGTCGTTGTGGTTTCGGATTTGGAGTGGTATGGGGTATGATTCAGGAATGTCCTCCTTAATAAACACAAATGCCTTTTCCTTGTAATTAAAAATTATTTTACTATTTTTTGTAGATATTATAAATCTTCTATTAATATATCCACCATTATTTGTCTCAATATGATTTAGGGTAAATCATACAAAAATAATCTTTACTCGTAATTAATCTATATAACAAATGATTAAAAGTACATGATTCGTCTAAGCTAAAGATCATTTGGACCTTTGAATATAAAACAACAAGAAGCTTAAGCTGAGCTAGTCAACAATCGATCACATGAAGTTATGAAATACTCTCTCCGATTTTTATTAGTTTACCCGTATTTCTTTTCGGAATGTCCCTTATTAGTTTACCCATTTCTTTTGTTTCTATTTTTGGAATGAGACCACTAACTTTCCATCACACACAAATTCAACTTTAATATAAATTAATCTTTTCTCTTTCTTTCTATGTCCCACAACCTCACTTATTTAAAAACTCTGTGCAAAAGAGACGGGTAAACTAATAAAGCCCGAAGGGAGCTTGTATTCTTAAGACAAATTTGGGGTACATAAATAACATGTATCTAATCTGTAAATCATCACTATTTACCTACAAGATACAAGTATAGAGTCCCCCTTGCAAACTACTACTACAAATTACACCACAAAACACTACAAGTTACACCACAAAATAAACAGTAACCTGGTTTCAAAATAAAAATATAGTAACCACTAACCAGTAACCATACATTAAAAACAGAGCATTAACAAGCAGTAAGCCTCCGAGTAGTGCCCGGACTTTTAAAACCACTAGTAATCAAAGCCATTGATCTCCACCTAAAACTCCTCTCGGGCGATTTCTCCGATGTTTTCGCAGCTGATCTCATCATCTGAATTAAAGCCTCAGCATTTCCGGATAACATTTCCTCCAACTCTTTCCCATCAATCGCCATTTTCACCCTCCAAACACCATTTCCCCTAGACGGTAAAACCTCAAAAACAGAGCTTTGATCCTTCCTGAAGCTCAATGATCCATTAGCCGGTACCGGTGTGCCGAAACTCTTACTGCTAGAAACCCCAAATGGCATCAGATAGTAAACCTGACCATTCATAAGAAGCTCATCTTCAAATAATGGTAATGAAAGGTGACCCTTTTGATAGATTCCGTAACCCGGGAAATCGTCGAGAACTTCTTGTGCTAGCTTAGGGCCCTTGATCTCGATAACTCGACCCGAATCCGTCATGATATGAATAGAGGTGTGTGTTTTGTTACATGATGTTGCTGAGCTTTTTAGAGAGCAATTACCCATTTTTTTGTGCTGGTTAAGAATAACTGATATGTGTATTTGGGTTTGAGATTGAAGAGATGATAAATGAGGATGACATATATAAACGATGGGGAACAGCGAAATTGCAATTGGGGTGTCACGGGAAGGAGAAATTTGAGGGAAGATGTTGGAAAATTAGGGAGTCTTTTTAATTTGAAAATAAGTGCGGCGCAAATTAAAATTATGGAAGTATCGACCGTTGGAAAACAGCGGACTGAGGAGGGTTGTTTAAGTTCTCTTCACCAGACAGTCACACACCAATTATGAAGTACTTATGAGTACTACTTTATCCTTGGGATATGCAAAAATTACTTCATGTCGCACAAACTTGCATTTGTTTTTTTTTTTGTGTACTTCAATTGTTTATCTAATTATTTATCCAGATAAAACTTCTCACAGGACTACAACAATCTTAAAGAAAGCAATTCCTCACAATTGGGTCGTTTGGATTAGATTTAGTTTAGGGCATTTTGGGTTGGTTCGAGACGGTTTCATTTGGTTTTGATGTTGTTTCGGTTATTTGGGTATTTGGTTGAGCAGAAGAATTTGTAATTGACTCAGGAATTTCTAATCACTAGGAAGGGTTGGTGATTAATTTCCTACACTACATAGGAGTTTTCATTTCCTAGGAAATTCTATTTCCCATAAATTCCTTATTTCCTTCATACCAAACAACTACCCTATTTTGTACTTCCTAGGAAATCTAAATTCCAGTGGAAGGTGAACCAAACGACACCTAATATATTATAATACAATATTTATATTTCTAGCCTTCTAGGGGTGTATTATCAAAAGGTCGATCCGTAATCTGGTTCACAAAATTACTATTGCAATTAATTTTGGTAAATTCCAATGTACCAATTGATGACAGTGCATAAAAAGTAAATTTAATGGAGGGCATCAATTTTTGAAACGAGCATGTGAAATCAAAATAACCACATAATAAAAATAAGGGGTTGTTTTGGTTTTTGGAAAATTTTTAGGAGATGCAAAAAGACCACCTTTCTAAAAAGTAGGGCTTTTATCATATTAAAAGAGGCCCCTTTTCTAACAAAATAGGTGTTTTTTACTAAATAATCACCTATAGCATCAATATGGTCTCTTATGGGTGATTTTTTTTTGCACATATTTAAATTATATGAACTTCATTGAGTTTATAATGTATATTGTCATCATAAAGATGATGAATTTAAATGGAGTATTGTTATCTTGAATTAGATTATTGACTTACTTTGATATATTAATTGATTTTATCTAATTGAATTAGATTATTGTTTCAATTCAATTAGATGTTTTTAGTTTAGAAAATATCGTTGTTAATTAGGATTAGAATTAAACTTTATCTTAAACTTTATTTGATTAAATGTGATATTAAATATCAATCAAGTACAATATCAATAAAAGTATACATATACCAATGTGACTTTTATACACGTATTTTAGAAAGTATTATCAGTACGTTTTTCACAAAGAACTCAAAGTAACCGAATCGGAGTATGATAATTCGATCTTGAAACTATTTGATAAGTGATAACTAGTTGTTAAAAAAGATAACTGCAAGATATTAAAAGAGGACCGACCCGGGGTTCAACCGAAACCAAAGTGACAGTCAATAGTGAATCGATCCGATGCTTCGCAATAATCGAACGGTCGAACCAATGTTATAATCGATCTAAGACGAGTGAACTTGACTCGACTCAAGTGTACATGAAACCCAATTTGACCTACCCAAACCCCACTAAATTATGTCAACGGGTGCTCGAACCCGGAAATGGATCGACTTGTGAATGGGCCGACCCAGACCTGTCCGACACCCGACAATTCGATGATTCAAATGTGACCGACCAAGATGAACAAAACCTGACCGATCCCGACCCAGGCACTGACTGCAACCTATCTGATGCTGACCTGGTTTGGCGTGGGAAACTCAGAACCTGTTCGATAACCTGTTTTCACACTGCTAGTGTGTGGTTTAAGAAGAGGCAATATGTGGCCAATGTATGGGGTTTTACGAGGTCTTAAATTATTGTATAAAAAATTCTAAAATAGTAGAATATATGAATAACAAAGAAATGGACTAAAAAGTCCAACATTAAGCAAAATGCGGGGAGGGAAAAAAAAACTCCTATCACATACAAGTACTACATCTAAAAGGAGTGTGCTGCATGCATGAAAAATCCAATGAGGGTGAGCCCAAAAGGAAGTTGAATACTTGAATATATAAATGCTGCTTGCCACATATTTTTGTTCCTTCTTATGTCATGCAAAATTCATTTATTGATCTGCAGATTAAATGATCCCAAATAGTAAGTGGGATCACCCAGCTAGTCCTAACACTATTATGCCCTATGCTAGAGATAAGCCACCTTACCACAAGGCAAAGTACGTTCTTGTGTCTCTACTAGCAAAATACGGGTATAAGATACACACATGGAGAGGTAAAATCGTGTTGTAGTTTGTATATGTACATTGCTCACTAGTATTGAGCTTCCACGAACTAACAACTAATAACAAGATGCTTTACCAGCTTTGATACCTTAGTCTTCCACGTAAATGTTAGAATAGAGTTGGCTACGAGTTGTAATTCTATTTATAGGAGGCTAGGTTAAGTGTGACAACTTTAATAAAACATAAGTGTGAGTCCATATATCCTTGAAAAACCATAATACTGTTTGGCAAAATTAGTTCCTTAAGTTGCTAAAACTCCAATGTAGCTCGCTTATATGTAGGCATTCTCTTTTTGATAAATTCACTCCACCCAATAATATTCAGGGGTACAGTAGCACCTCCATTTTTTTTGGGGGAAAAGAAACAGAGAAATCCAAAATTGTATAACTATTGAACTACCATTCTCCTCTTCAAATCTTGTATCACAAAAATCCATCATACTCTCATATACGGGTTTTCGGGTGTTTATGCTATTCTCTATATCCCTCTCCTACCATCAACAAGCTTCAAGCTCGGTCCACACCTTGTGTTTTCTTGGGATTTCCCACTAACCATCAAGGTTATAAATGTTATGACTTGTCTTCACGCAAAATTATCATTTGTCGACATGTCATTTTCGATGAGACAAAATTCCCATTATCTTCTATGCATACCCCCACCTCCTCCACATATGAGTTTTTGGATTCTGACATCCCTCCCTCCTTAATTCATCATTTAACTCACTCTGGCCCAGACCAGCGCCTTCCTCAATCCCCTCCTACATCTTCTGGACCGCGCCTTACTCTGGCCCAGTCCCTTCTCCTTCTTCTCCTAGACCGAAATGCAGAGGCCCACTCTCCTCTCCTCCTTCTCTTGGACCACACTACCCAAGCCCCGTGTCATCTCCTCCTCGGTCCACTTCATTAGGCCCGCCTGCTGGTCCCTCTACCCAGCCAGCAGTTCTGTGTCCCCCTTCCCTTTTATTTGGGCCGCCTACTGCAGGCCCACATCTTCCTCCCTCTATGTCTCCCAATCCACCGATCTCCCCTGCTCAGCCCAATCCTCCTATTCCCTCTGGTCCAGTAACTCGCAGCCAAAGGGGGGTTTTTAAACCCAAAAAGGTGTTTAACCTTCACACCACTATATCCAAATCGCCTTTGCCCCGCAACCCTGTGTCTGCTCTCCGTGATCCGAATTGGAAAATGGCCATGGACGATAAATACCATGCTCTAATTGAAAATAAAACATGGGAACTTGTACCTCGTCCACCTAATATTAATGTAATTTGCTCTATGTGGATTTTTCCTCATAAAGAAAATTCGGATGGTTCTTTTGCGCGGCATAAGGCCCATCTTGTGGGTGATGGTAAAACTCAGCAGGTAGGTATTGATTGTGGTGACACTTTTAGCCCAGTTGTCAAACCGGCTACTATCCGGACTGTGCTTACTCTAGCCCTCTCTAAAGCTTGACCCATTCACTAACTTGATGTAAAAAAATGCTTTTTTACATGGTGATCTCCAGGAGACTGTTTAGATGCATCAGCCATTGGGTTATCGTGATCATGATCGCCCTGATCATGTTTGTCTATTGAAGAAATCCTTGTATGGGCTTAAACAGGCCCCTCGGGCTTGGTATCACAGGTTTGCTGAATATGTTTCCACTATTGGGTTCTCTCACAGTTCTTCAGATCATTCTCTGTTCATTTATCATCGGGGCTCTGACACAGCCTATATTTTGTTATATGTGGATGACAATTATATTAACTGCCTCCTCACATGCTCTTCGCAAGTCCATTATCTCTCTTCTCAGCGCCGAATTTGCTATGAAAGATTTGGGCCCTTTGAGCTATTTTCTGGGTATTGCTGTGACCCGTCATGCAAGTGGTTTATTTCTCTCTCAGAAGAAGTATGCTACTGAAATCATTGAGTGTGCTGGTATGACTTCTTGCAAGCCCTCATCTACTCCAGTTGATACTAAACCCAAGCTCAGTGCTGATACTAGCCCTCCATATGTTGATCCCTCTCATTATCGTAGTCTTGCGGGGGCCCTTTAGTATCTCACCTTTACCAGGCCAGATATTTCATATGATGTGCAGCAGGTGTGTTTATTCATGCATGATCCTAGGGAGGTCCATATGAACGCTCTTAAGTGTATTGTTCGCTATGTCCAAGGTACCCTTGATCATGGTCTCCATCTCTATCCTTCTTCTGTCACTACTCTCGTCTCCTATACTGATGCAGATTGGGGTGGATGTCCCGACACCAGACGTTCTACTTCTGGCTACTGTGTGTTTCTTGGCGATAACTTGCTCTCTTGGTCTGCTAAACGCCAACCTACCTTATCTAAATCTAGTGCTGAGGTCGAATACCGCCGGGTGGCAAATGTTGTTTCCGAGTCTTACTGGTTACGCAATCTGCTATTGGAACTTCATTGCCCCATTCACACAGCTACCTTGGTCTATTGTGACAATGTCAGTGCCATCTATCTCTCGGGGAATCCTGTACAACATCAACGTACCAAGCATATCGAGATGGATATTCACTTTGTCCGTAAAAAAGTTGTCCGTGGAGAGGTTCGTGTGCTTCATGTCCCCTCCCGTTATCAGATTGCGGATATTTTCACTAAGGGTCTTCCGTTGATCTTATTTGAAGACTTTCGGGACAGTCTTAGTGTCCGTAAACCTCCCGCTTCGACTGCGGGGGTGTGTTAGAGAATATTAGAATATCTTGTATAATATTCTTGTATACTTGGCAAGTTTGTAAATTGATGTAAATTGATTTAGTTGCCTTACTAGTTAGGTTGTACTCTTTGTATATTAACCTAATTAAGGTTAAAGAATAATTCAAGGAATTAACTTATTTCAGTTCAATAAACTGCGACTCGTCTAGTCGTCTCGTTGGTAATGATGCGGAATGTTAGTACTGCGAGGTCTTCTGTTCGAAGCTACAAATCAGCAACTTAATTTGTTTGGGCATGTGCAAAGACTGAGGTTTCTATATCAGAACTCCACAACAACATTTTGTTTTTCTTCCCTTAGTTTTTTAAAATCTTTTGCATACATAACAACTTTTCTTATAATATCCGTCAACTTAATATTAATTCTAAACTTTCAGTATTCACTAATTATATAAAATAATAATCTGGATTAACTTTAAATTTTTTTAATCTCATAGTATGTATGAAATTACAATAATTTTCTTAGAGATACTTTTGTGATATACCTAACAAGAAGAATTACTTACTCATCTAAAAGAATGAGTTCATCTTTCATAAAAAGAGTAGCTATGGGCTCAATATGTTAACAGAACAATTTATAACAATTCGGTTGATTAACTTAGGCCCTGTTCTTTTAGACTTATTTTCAGTTCAGTTCTGTTCAGTTTAGTTCAGTTCGTTTCAATTCAGTTTCAGTTCAGTTCAATCTTGTCTGATATTAATAGTAAAATATTAGACAAGACTAAACTAAACTGAAACGAACTGAACTGAACTGAAAATAAGTCTAAAAGAACAGGGCCTAAGTTAATCAACCGAATTGTTATGAATTGTTCTGTTAACATATTTGTTTTCAATATTACTATTAATATTGTTATTATTATTATTAATATTATAATTATAATAACAATAAATTTTTATTTTTTTATTTTTATTTTTTTTATTATTGTTTTTATTATTAATATTATTATTATTAATTATTATTACATTATTAATTATAATAATAATTATTATTATTAATTATAATAATTATAATTAATTATTATTATATTAATTATTATTATTATCATTATATTATTTATTATAATTATTATTATATTATTTATTACTCCCTCCGGTTTCTAAAGATCCTCCCTCTTTTACTTTATTCCTTATTTGGCAAATTTTTTCCCCTTTTTACCCTCTCATGTCCCTATCATATGGTCCACCATTACACTATTAATTCAATTTTACTCCCTTTCTCTCTCCTACTTTAACCCCCTTTTATTTGTTTATTTTCCTTAACCCCATTTCTCTCTCCTACTTTACCCACCCCAAACCCCACACAAATTGATCCTCCTTGGTATATGTAGTAACAGTAACAAGGAGGATCTTTCGAAACCGAAGGGAGCTAGTATTATTAATATTAATTATTATTATTACTAATTATTATTATTGTTAATATTATTAGTATTATTGCAATATCATTATTAAAAAATAATTATTATTATCAAGATTACTAATATTAATATTAATTATTATTATTATCATTATTATTATTTTAAATTATTATTATTATTATTATTATTTCAGTTCAGTTCATTTTCTCTCAATTCTGTTCAATTTAGTTCAGTTTAGTTCGTTTCAGTTCAGCCCAGTTCAGTCCGAAAGAATCAGACCTTATGCAACTAGTCAATCATACAGTTAGTGATTGAAGTTGAGTTTTTACTCATACCTTGCCATGAGTTTTTGCTCATACATTGTTGACAAAAATATTATCGAAACTATATAACCCTTTTTTTATTAGGTTAGTTACTTATGTATCCGTACCCTCATTTTAAAATTATTGGATACGCCACAAAATGCCACTTCCTTTTGCTCCATCCAAATTGTATATCTAGGTTAGTTAGAGCACCTAAGTGCTTTGCAAAACTTCCCCCTAATGATTTATCTCAAATAACTCTCACATTTATTCATTTGAAATTTTTTTAATAAAAAAACTCTTTTGCTTGGGAAATCAATCACCTTGACAATAACATGATTCATAAATCTAGCAGGATGATGATACCATTTATTGAGGAGCTGGTGACCAGGGGAGGCAGGCGATTCGAGTAAGATTTTCACCTCAAGTATCTATATCTCTTAAGAGCATGGCTACTCATGCCCCAAAAAAATATGTCATCCCTCTCTCTCATCAACTTTCTCTCTCATCTTACAAAAGTTGATCATGCCTTATGATCCATTTTGATGAATGCACCCCACTCATGACCCAAAAAAAAAAGAACACCATCCTTATCTCTCCTACTTTTTATTATACCCCATACCATTTTCTCTCTCTTACATCAATGCATTATTTATACCTTTTGATATTTATAATATCATACAAGATTATAAATAAATTATTTTGCACAATTACGATCCTAAATAAATTCATTTAGTAGTAAGTAATTTTGATTTAAAAAATTCTTCAAGAATAAAAGTTTCCAAAAATAATTATTCATGTGTGTATAATGTAGAGAGAAAATAATTAATTTCAGAAGTGGGTCAAAATATAGCAAAATGGATGTCTATTTATAGATCTCAAAAAGATAAGACCATTGGTGAATTTTTTTTTTAATTTGTATTTTTAAAGTTATTCAGATTACAAATTTTTAATAACAAAAAATAACCTTTTTGACGCACTGCCACATGTTCACAAATGGTTGGCTTGGGTCAAAGGATGACTAACCATGGATTGAGTCATAGCATGATCCAAATACAAACATAAAAAACCATGGATGCAACCCCATATTTTTTTAGCAAGGTTCATGACTCAATTTTATGCACAAAAAAACCATGAGTGGGCATGCTCTTAGATTCTTACCAGACACTCGACATAATTATAGTCTTATATAGAAACTTAACACTTCCATATGGATAAAAATATGTACAAAGTTGCAGCACCTAAACAGATAGACAGCCTGACAGGTACCCATGTCTTAACATTAATAATTGAGTCTTGGTAACATAGGGTACATTGGTACAACCGTACAAGTAGCACGACAACTCAAATATAATTATAATCATTCACAAAAACAACTGATAAGAATTTCCTTGATCACTGTGGATGTCAACTAGTATAGTTAATTAAAGTCTAGAGGAGTACTTGCAAACTAAGATCGAATCTTGTCTAAGTCTTTGCCCTTTATGACTTCCGAAACGCCAAAATCTATACAGACCTCCTTACAATCAGCTCCATCATAATATGCACTGTGGATTAGGAATCCTTGACCTAGGCTTCAAGGACAGCACATGGAAAATCGCGAATTTCAAATGATCAAAGTTCACAATTACAAAACATCATTGGAAAGAAAGACAGTTGGTGGAAGGAAAATTTACACACAATCAGCACAAGTCCAAAGCAAGAGCACCATTATCCTATTCACATGGAGAATTTCATGTTCCTATTGAATTAATCACAACCATCTTTATGCATTTCAGTTTTCAAGTTGTCAACTACATAAATTGTTATGCAATCTTTGTTGCATGACCTTTATGCATCTCATCTACCAAATTTTGATATGCATTAAAGAAATATAAATCAATCTTTATTGAAAAAAAACAAATTAAAGACTCAATTTTGGTTTTTTAATCTGGAAAATTTCTTCCAATTTTCTTGTATTGATTGAGAGAATAATGAACCAACTCTCCTATCGTTCTAACGGCTATACAAACCAGTTGCCCTATATATACAAGAGCAAAAGCACTAAAACCTAGACCTACGGTGTGATCTGTACAACAGAAAAAAGAGAATAAAAATGAAAAAACGGTTGTCACAATAGTGAGCTAGCAGCCAAAATACTAGGAACAAATTCTAAGAAAAAAAAATATCTTTACATTCTCCTACATAGGGAACATGATAGGGAAATGTTCCACAGCAAATAAACCATATTCCAATACACCCCCCTCAAATTGTACCTGTGGAGAATAGTCCTAACTTGAAGCTCAAATGTTTGTGTTGCTGCTCACTGAGACACTTGGTCATGATGTCTGCTAACTGCAGAAAGGATCTCACATGTAGAACATTTAGGAACCCATTTGTGAGGTGTTCTCTTACATAGTGACAATCCACTTTAAGGTGTTTGGTCCTTTCATGAAAGATAGGGTTATGAGCAAGGTATATTGCAGACTTGTTATCACAAAAAAGATCAATAGGAGTAGGTATAGAAATGCCCAAGTCTGAGAGTGACCCTTCAAGCCACACCAATTCACTGGTAGTGTGTGACATACACTTGTATTCAGCTTCTGTTGAAGACTTAGAAACAGTCTTTTGCTTCTTTGTCTTTCATGATATTAGAGAATTTCCTAAGAAAACACAATAGCCTGTCAATGATCTGGCAGTGAAAGCACAATTGCCCCAGTCTGAGTCACAGAACCCAGTAAGTTTAAGTTCAGAATGGGCTGGATAAAATAATCCTTGATTGATTGTGCCTGATAGATATTTGATAACTTGAATTGCTGCTTGAAGATGAGGCTTTCTTGGCTCTGACATGAATTGGCTCAGTTGTTGGACTGAGTAAGAAATGTCTGGCCTAGTAAGGTTGAGGTAAAGAAGCCTTCATATGATGCTTCTATACAGTTCAGGATCATCTAGGACTTCTCCTTCATCAATAGATAATTTTATACCTTTTGGAAAAGGACATCTGGAAGGCTTACATTCTGTTGTTCCTGTGCTTTTCAGTATGTCAAGAATGAATTTTCTCTGATTGAGCATGATTCCTTCTGTATTTATGGCAACTTATATGCCTAGGAAATACTTCATCTCACCAAGATCCTTGATAGTGAAAGTCCTGTTGAGATCATCTTTCATTGTTTGTGTTTCTCTTTCATCATTTCCTGTGATGAGTAAATCATCAACATATACTAGCACAAAAGTAACAGACTTTCCTCTGTTCTTAGTGAACAAAGAGTAGTCTTACTTGGACTGAACATAACCATGTTGGATCAGAAACTTTGTAAGTTCAATGTTCCATTGTCTGGAGGCTTGTTTTAAACCATACAAGCTCCTCTTCAGTTTGCACACTTGGTCAGGTGTACCCTTGAGATAACCTTTGAGCTGCTTCATGTATACCTCCTCTTCTAGATATCCGTGCAAAAAAGCATTGTTGATATCTAGATGATTGAGTTGCCATCCTTTAATGCTGGCCAAAGCAATGAGAGTTCTCGCTGAGGTAAATTTTGCCACATGTGAGAATGTTTGTTTGTAATCTTTTCCTTCTATTTGCTTGTCTCCTCTTGCCACAAGTCTTGCTTTCAATCTGTCTATCTCACCATCAAGCTTGAATTTTATCTTGTAAACCCACTTACTGTCAATAGCAGCCTTGCCTTTAGGTAAGCTAGTGAGATCCCATGTATCATTCTGTTCTAGAGCATGTAGCTCCTCTTGCATAGCTTTCACCCAACCTTCATCTCTTGTTGCTTCAGTGTAATGCAGTAGCTCTTTTACTCTTAAAACATTGTTAATGTAGCTCACATACTCCTCACTGAAGTATCCTCTCTCCTTTATAGCTGCAACAGTAGCACAATTTGCATCTATGTCTTCTGTTACATTCCTCTTCCCAGGGATGTCATAGACATAATCTTTCAGTTTAGATGGAATGTCTCTGGCCCTGGATGATCTTCTTGGTAAATGTTGGACATCATTTCGATCATCTTGAACATCCTGTCCATCATCATGATCATTTTGGATTTGTTCAGCTTCATTTCCTGGTTCATCAGTACCTGCTTCTTCTGTATTTGCTTCATTTAGAATGTTAGTAAGCTCATCATTGTCTAAAACATCATGATCATAATCATCTGGACATGGTGTAAATTGTGTAATATCTTCAGCATTCTTTTTCTTATGCAATTAAAAATGCAAAGATATTTTCTTTAAAAACTACATCTTTACTAACAAAAAATTTTCTTTTGGCCAAGTCCATTACTTTGTATCCCTTCTGGTTGTAAGGATAGCCTAACATCACACACCTGATAGCTCTTGCCTCAAACTTGTCTCCTGGCTTCTGGTGAGGGCTAGCATAACACAAACATCCAATCATTCTTAAATGATCATAGTCTGGTTCTTTCTTTGTGAGCCTAGTGTAAGGTGTTTCCCACTGTATCACAACACTTGGTAAAAGATTGATTAAGTGTGCTGTTGCAAGAATACATTCACTCCAAAGATATTTGGGCAAACCTGCATGTATTCTTAATGCCCTTGCTGTTTCAAGCAAGTACCTGTGTTTTCTTTCAACCCTAGCATTTTGCTGAGGTAAACCTGCTACACTTGTTTGATGAGTGATCCCCCCCTCTCTGCAAACATTTGTTTGCATTCATTTTGAAGTATCTCAGTTCCATTATCACTTCTGAGGATTTTAACCTTAGTATAAAAATGATTCTCAACATGAATAAAAAAATTCAAAAGAATTCCTTTAACCTGCTCTTTATTAGACAACATTTGAGTCCAAGTGGCTCTACTGTGGTCATCCACAATAGTAAGAAAGTATTGTGCTCCTGTCAAAGATTTGGTCCTATAGGGACCCCATAAGTCCACATGGATAAGATCAAAGATACTAGCAACAATAGATTTACTAAGATTAAAAGGCAACTTGTGATGCTTTGCAAGAGAACAAGTGTCACACAAAAAATCCTTAAGGTTCTTACACTTGCAAAAAGCTATACGTTGCATCTTAGACAAAGAAACATGCCCTAGTCTAGCATGAATAAGTTTCAAATTAACTACATTATTACAGTTCACTACTTTGTCATTTGTTCTTGTACTCAAAGAAAATCCATCATCAATTTTGTCATCACTGCAGTCCTTCACCAGCTTATAAAGACCATTCTCCTTCCTTCCAAAAAGAATATCCCTTTTAATGGAAAGGTCCTGTAACATACATCCATGTTTATTAAACAAAAGTTGTATATTTTTGTGTTTTAAAAGTTTGGCAACTGAAAGTAAGTTATGATTAAAATCATCTATGTATAAAACATTATCAAGAGTTATATCAGGACTTAGGACAACATCTCCTATTTCACTGACATACTTCACATTACCATCAGGTAATCCCACTTTTGTCTTACCCTTTAGCATTTTCCTATTACTCAAAAGCTCCCTATTACCTGTCATATGGTCACTGGCCCCTGAATCAATGAGCCAGCAACTTATTTTCTTAACAGTGTTATTTATAACTGCATTTGATATACTAATCTTACCTGCAAAGTTGGCTTGCACACTTCTTGTTCCAACTTGCTAGTCTGTCATTGCCTTGATGACTTCTTGAACAATGTTGTTCATAAAGTCCTGTTTTACTCCTGCTCCTTCATCACCTTGATTTGCAAAATCCAAAGGGTTGTCCTGCATCTGTTCTCCACCATCTTTGAACATATTTCCAGCATGCTTGAATTGTTCCCCAGGCTTCTTGTACCATTCAGGGTATCCTACTATCTTAAAACACTCCTCCTTAGAGTGACCATTCTTCCCACAATGCTCACACATTCTTCCCATCTTTTCCATCTTCAGGTATTTGTAGTAATCTTTCTTTTGAAAATTTTTCAAGGGCCCCAAACTCCTGCTTGGATTTGGCCTGCTTGCTGCCAGTGCAGTAGCCTCAAGAGCTGCAGTCATCTCACCAGTTATCTGCTTCTGTCTTTCCACTTGAAGCACCAAATTATATGCTTTGTTAACAATTACTAGAGGATCAGTACTGAGAAGATTTGTTTTCATCTGGTCATAACCTGTGTTCAATCCCATCACAAATTTTATCAACCTCTCAGTTCCTTGTAAATTCTGCACCTTCTTGGCAATGTTGCAACTGTATTTCAGCATAGCACCACAAGAACATTCTGGCATCCCTTCCAGATCTGAAATTTGATCCCAAATGCTCTTAATTTATAGTAGTAATCACTTACACTTAGGTTGTTCTGTTGCAGCTCCCAGAGTTCCTTTTTGAGTTGGAACAACTGAGGTGCATTTGTTTGAGCATATCTTTCTAGAATTTCTTCCCAGAGTTGCCTTGTTGATTGCATACTCACCAGACTTGCAGCCACATCTGGTTTCATGCTCGCAAGAAACCATGACCTTACCATGAAGTCACATCTTTCCCAGTTCTGTATTTCTTCATCTCCTGTAGTCGGTTTAGGATGATTTCCTTCCGAAAAACCAAGTTTGTTCTTGCCTCCTAAGGCAATCCTGATGCTCTTGCTCCAACTCAGGAAGTTGTTTCCATCAAAACTTATGTTCCCCAAAGTATTTGATCCATTCTCATTCACAGATATGAAGAGAGGATCCTTGTAGGGATTTGTTGAAGAACTCTTATCTTCTTTTCCTTGGTTTCCTGCCATGATTTAAAATTTGAGCCTTTGAAACTTTAAGCGTAGGATTTTAATCCATGTTGCTCTGATACCATGAAAAGAAACAAAGACTCAATTTTGGATTTTTAATCTGGAAAATTTCTTCTAGTTTTCTTGTATTGATTGAGAGAATTATGAACCAACTCTCCTATCGTTCTAACGGCTATAAAAACCAGCTGCCCTATATATACAAGAGCAAAAGCACTAAAATCTAGACCTATGGTGTAATCTGTACAACAGACAAAAGAGAATAAAAATGAAAAAACGGTTGTCACAATAGTGAGCTAGCAGCCAGAATACTAGGAACAAATTCTAAGAAAAAAAAATATCCTAACATTCTCCTACATAGGGAACATGATAGGGAAATGTTCCACAGTAAATAAACCATATTCCAATATTTATGCATGGCAATTAATAAGTAATAAGTGTTGCTATATAAGACCATGCAATTAATTGCATGTTCTTGCTCTTCCAATACCAATTCTCCTTAAACACTTAGATTTTCTCCTAAAACACACTTGAAGTACTCATAAAATGTCAAGTCTAAAACTATCTTTTGTTTTACTTGCTTTAGCTTTTCATGTTTCCAAAGGCCATGACTACTTGACTTATGTAGTAACATGGCCTACAACATTTTTCCTAGACCTAACTCAATCCCTTCATAACCCACGTTGTCTTCAACCGTGAAAACTGATAATTTCACGATTTACGGCATATGGGACCAATATTATGCGGAGTGGTGGAATGTCAAACCAACATCTCCTAGTACTAAATTTGATATAGGCCAACTGGCAAATTTGGAAATACGGCTTAATAGTAGTTGGATCAACAACATTAATCCAAATAATAATCAAGAGTTCTGGAAACACGAATGGGGAGCAACTAAGGTGATAAAGTGGAAGTGAGAGAAACTCTCTCCTCTCTCTAGGATTTCAATGGAACAGTAATCTCCATTGATTGAGACGATTTTACCTGCATTTTCTTTCGGTGCTTTGCATCGTTGCCATGGCAAGAAAAAATGGTGGAAAAGCTCAAGGAAACGAGTCTGGAAAATTGAAGGAGAAAGCTAAGGGTCCATCTTCTGATTCACAAGCTTTGCGTACGAAATCGATGGATGAAATTATGGGAATTGAGGCATTGGATTTTGGATTGGGAATTGGGGAGGTGCTTACTCCTAAGACCTCAGTTGTTACGTTGCAGCAGCAAACTGGAATTCGACATACATTCAATGAATGGTTGCAGTCTATTCATTGTAGTGCGAGTAATGGAACAATACCTTCACCAAGTAATAATTCTATTCCAATCTTACAAAGGAATGTTGAACCTGTGAATTTTGAACTTGAAAGTGTGGAGAATGAACTGAATCTGGGTTTGAATGATGAATTGAATGTTAATGATGTTATTGAACCTGTATCAATTGAAATGGAGGACATTCAAGAAGAAATTGATTTATGGAATGCTTCTTTGATATGTTATGTGGTTGGTGCAAATCCACCAGTTCAAGTAATGGAAGGATTTTTGAGGAGGATTTGGGGACAATATAAGGTGGATAAGGTTGCTCTTGTTAAGAAGGGAATGTTCTTAGTTCGATTTCCAGCTATGGACTCGAGAGATACAGTTCTCACAGGGCATTATTTCTTTGATAAGAAACCTTTGATAATGAAGCCATGGATGCCTGATATGGATTTTGAGAAAGAAAACTTGAAAACAGTACCAATTTGGGTGCAATTGAAATTAAACCAGAAATATTAGGGTGAGAAATCTTTACATAAGATTGTTGCTCAAGTGAGGGATCCTATCAAGAGGGATGATGCTACAAGGAAACGGGACAAATTACAATATGCTAGGGTTTTAGTAGAAATGAAGTTAGATGGGAAATTCCCTGATTCTGTTCAATTTTGGAATGAAAATGGTGATCTAACTGAAGTGCCTGTGTTGTATGAATGGAGACCAAGTTACTGTCAACACTGTAAGATCATGGGACACTCAAGTTTTGAATTCAACGTGGAGCAGGTTTGGGTTCCTAAAAAGATACATCCACTTCAACCAAGTCAGGTTCAAGACACAGTACTGGTCCCTACTCTTGTGGTAGAAGTCTCTACTGTCTCTGAACCAATGCAGCAAGTTCCAGCTCAGGAGAAGAGGCAGGATGTGGATCCTGAAGGCTTTCAAAGAGCATTGAAGCCTATTAGGGTAAGATCATCCACTGTCAAGCACACTGATATTCAAAATGCATTTGTTGTTTTGAATGTGAATGAGCAGCATGAGAAGCATCTGGAAAAAGCAAGGCAGGGAGTGATTACATCACAAGGAGGGGGAGATTCTCCTATCAGCAATGGATAAAGTGTTATGCTGGAATGTAAGAGGCATCAATACAATCAAGAAACAGAATGATGTGAAAAGATATATTCACAGCATGTCTGTTGGTATTGTTGCTCTCTTAGAAACAAAAGTCAAGACTCACAATCTTGGCAATGTATATCAAAGACTTTTCAGTGGTTGGTGCTTTACCACTACTAATAGTTTTTATGAAGGTGGGAGAATTATATTGGCATGGAAGGCAAGTAGTTTTATGGTCAATATAATAAAGGGTTCTAGTCAATTTCTACATTGTTTTCTAGAACCAACTAGTGGTAAAAAAAGGTTTTTCCTGTACCTTTATATATGCTTTTAATGAGAGAATTAAAAGAGAGGAGTTGTGGAATAAGGATTTGATGTTATTGAATACATCTGAACCTTGGATAATGTGTGGAGATTTCAACTGTGTGATGCACACAGATGAGAGAGTCGGCTGTGCAGTTAGAGATTGAAGTTAGAGATATTAGAAACTGCATGATGAATTGTGATATGCATGATATAAAGAGTTCAGCTAATTTTTTTACCTGGAATAACAAGCAACACAAGGGAGTCAGAGAGTGTTTTCAAAGCTAGACATAATTCTAGCTAATCATGTATGGCAGGACAATAAACCTACAGCTGCAGTTTCTTTCCATCCAGAAGAAGAATTTGATCACTCCCCTGCTGTTTTAGTAGTGTATGGTGATTCCTTTGAAGGCAAGAGACCTTTTAAATATTTCACAATGTGGAGATCATCTCCACAGTATGATGAAACTGTTAAAAAGGCCTGGGAACTACAAGTACATGGCACAAAAATGTACAAATTACTGAAGAAGTTAAAGGTTGTTAAAGTGGCTCTGAAACAACTGAATAAAGAAGGTTTCTCTGAGATTCAAGCAGCAGATTTGAGAGCATACCAACATATGCTTGAAGCACAAAAGCTAATGCATGATCATCCTAGAGAGGAGGCTTATGCAAATCAGGAATTAGTGGCTGTTCAGGAATATCATTATAAGCATAAGGCTTATATTGAATTTTTGAATCAAAAAGTCAAACTAGCATGGATTAAAGATGGTGATGAGAATACACATCTTTTTCACCAGAGTATCAAGGCTAGAAGATTACATAATCAAGTATATTGCATACATGATGAAGCTGGAGTCTGGCATGATACTTTTGAGTCTGTTGCAAGTGCCTTTCTTACATATTATGAAAAGTTGCTTGGTGGTGAAATTGGAGCAAGAAAGAAGGTTATTCAACAACTTGTTCAAGATGGCCCCTTGATTACTGCAGAACATTCAACAATCCTGAATGCACCTTACACAGCAGCTGAGGTAAAACAAGCTCTCTTTTCAATTCATGGGTGCAAAGCACCAGGTACTGATGGCTTTGGCTCTTATTTTTATAGAAATGCATGGCATATAGTGGGAAATGATGTTATAGATGCAGTTTTAGATGTGTTGCAGAATGGACAAATGTTACAGGAATTGAATACCACAGTCATAACATTAATTCCTAAAACTAAATGTCCATCTAATGTATCTGAATTTAGGCCAATTTCCTGTTGTAACACATTATACAAATGTGTGACAAAAGTTTTATGTGCTAGACTCAGGCAAGTGCTCCCTGATCTCATTATGGAAAACCAGGGTGGGTTTGTCCATGGTAGGTATATAGTACATAACATCTTGGTAATTCAGGACATGGTTAAGCAGTATGGTAGGAGGAAAGTTAAGCCTAGTTATCTTTTGAAAATTGATTTACAGAAGGCTTATGACTCTGTTAGTTGGGAATTTCGCATGAAATGTTATTAGCTTTGGGATTTCCTTCGCATTCATAGTTTGGTTATGAAGTGTGTTCGGACACCTATGTTCTCATTGATGATTAATGGCACAATGCAAGGATTCTTCAAATCATCCGGGGGGCTTAGGCAAGGTGATCCCATGTCACCTTTGTGTTTTTGTGATATGTATGGAGTATTTGTCAAGAATTTTGACAAAAATGAGTGAACTTGAACAATTTCAGTACCATCCAAGATGCAAAGAGGTCAAACTGACTCATATGTGTTTTGCTGATAATTTAATTCTCTGTTGTAAAGGAGAATATCCATCTATATACTTGATGCTTAGAGCTTTTAAACTATTCTCTCGATACTTACGGATTAAAAGCTAACATTCACAAATCAGCCATGTATACTTGTGGAATGTCAAGTGAGGAGGTTCAAAGAGTGACTGATGCTTCTGGTTTAACTCATGAATCTTTGCCATTTAGATATTGTGGTGTACCAATTTGTGCCAAGAAAATATCTAATGCTCAATGTGAAGCTTTGATAGAGAAGATGACAGGGAGGATAAGAGTGTGGAGCTCTAAGAACTTATCATACACTGCCATAGCACAGTTAATCAATGATGTGTTGTTGAGTTTACATACTTACTGGGCTCAAGTATTTATTTTGCCCAAGAAAGTATTGGTTGAAATAAACAAGATTTGTAGAGCATTTCTGTGGAGTGGTCAGGCTTTTAGTCAGAAAGTTGGCTCTATTGCTTGGGATAAATTGTGGTGTCCTAAATCTGCAGGTGGTTTGGGATTTAGGAACATTGTGCTCTGGAATGTAGCTAGCATTGGAAAATATGTATGGGCTGTCTCAACAAAACAGGACAGTGTACGTTTGAGGTGGATTCATGCTGTTTATATCAGGAATGATTCATGGTGGGATTATAAGCCTAATTCAGGGGCTAGTTGGTATTGGAGGAAGATTTGTTCTGTAAAAGAACAATTAAAACAAGTGATGACACAGTAGGAGTTGAATCAGATGAACACCTACTCAGTGAAAAAGGTGTATGATAAATTGGTGGATAATCAAGTAAGAGTGCATTGGGACACTGCAGTATGGAATAGGCTCAGCTTGCCAAAGCACAAATTTATTATGTGGTTGGCAGTGCAATGTAAACTACAGACAACTGCTAGGTTGGCTAGAATTGGTGTTAGCAGCTCTGAACAATGCCTCATATGTACCAGACTACCTGAAGAGCATCTGCATCTCTTTTTTACTTGCCAGTTTAGTGTTAGTTGTTTAAATAACATTAAACATTGGTTACAAATGAATACTGCTGCATCAGAACTACAACAGATACTCAGATGGATCCAGCGTAGCAGGAAGTCCAAGTTCAAGAGAAACGTTTATATGGCAAGCATTTCAGCGTTGGTTTATTATATTTGGTATGCCAGAAATAAAGTGTACTGTGAACAATGTGTTCCTAGCGTTAATGTAGTTTGTAAACAGATTCATAATGTAGTAAGAGCTAGAATTTTGACTGTAATGCCTAAGAAAATATCAAGGGATGACTATGTATGGTTTACTAGTCTAAGGAGTAGCTAGGAAAACTGTTTTGATGTGAGTATTAGTTGTATCCTTCTCTGGATGTAAGTGTGTCCTAATCTTGAAGTTGTGAGGGTCCAACCTAGTTGGTTCGTCTGCTTCTTGATTAGTTTAGGTTGTAATGGTGAATTATGGAATGAAACTTACTTAGCAAAAAAAAAAAAAAGAATGGGAAGAACACAATAGTCATATGCAACCTACAAGAACCCATCGTAAATAGTTTGAGCTTGGCTTATCGTGGTGGGATAAGATCAACATGTTGGATATCCTCACAAAAAATGGTTTTGTCTCGGGAAAGTTGCACGATATTAATCAGATGAATAATACACTTATTGCGGAGTTAGGTCGTGCTCCAATTATTTCGTGTTCATTTATCAATGGTCAACACTGCCTAAAGGATATCCCGGTTTGCTTAACGAAGGACGGAAAGAACATCATGAAATGTCATATGCTATACAAGAAAAATACTTGTCAATCTAAAATAACAATTATATCCCTTTATAAAATTCCTGTTTATGTAACATGAAGGGTCAGGATACAAATGATTAATTAAATTTGTTTTCTAGAAGCTATTTTTAATTATATAATTTTTTCTTTGTGCATTACGGAGCATACAATAAAACATCTAAAAAAAGTAATACGAGTATTTATGATAGCTTAATGTACTTTGTACTATGTACATTAGGCAATTAATCACTGCTAAAATGCATTAATATCTAAATTTGGATAGCATATTAAGGCGACATTAATTGAGACTTGCAAAAAACATTTACTTACTACTAAAGTTCTTCAGGAAAAAAACACTTGTCGAGCTCTGGAAAAAAAAGTCCCCTCCAAAACAATTTTTTTCTCAATATTTCTTAATCTTAACACATTCAACAAAAAAAATACAAATTCAATTTTAAATTATTCAAAATCCTATCAAATTTGAAACTCAAAGCCTGTATCTAATTTTTTAAAAAAAAAAAAATTTTAACTTAAACAATTATCTATGCGAATCATAATAGAAATATATCTTTTTAATAAATATAACTGGCATACAAATAGAAACATCTATAACTTTAGAATTTCAAATCATATTATATATTTCCTTACTTTCATATAACTTTAGAGTTTCAGATACTACCTTATTAGTTCATCTAACTTATCAGTTTTAGCTCCTTTCCAACTAGTACTGCCAAACAGACACAATGTCTATATAACAATATTATGTTTAAATGAAATATTGATTAATTCGCAAATGTACATGAGTCCACAAAAATTTACTAAAATTTAGACTTCAACATTCACGCAAATTCAATTAAAATTTTGTAATACATGCATCTATCGCACGGGTGCTATACTAGTAAGATCGTCAAAGCATCATAATGCTCCAATAAACAAAAGACTCTTTTTTATTTATTTATTTTCATTGTCGCAAATAAGCTACATGCGGTACAAATTACAAATTGAAAGGGAATTCTAATATATAACCTATTGCACACAAGCGCCTTCAATTATGACCACTAGACCAATACCTTATTGATAGAAAATTGATTGCAGAGAATTTATTGAAAGAAGAAAAACTCGGGGAACCCATTGGTGTAATGGACACAATAATAAAATTTACAGAGTGAATTAAAACGATTGTGATAAGTAGGTGCCCCAAACATAATCATTTATGTAAACAGTTAAGTTATCAATAACCTCTAATCTGATTTTGCAAATGAACATATAAAAAAAAAACGTAAGGATTAAATATGACTAATATTGTCAATCTTATATTCTAATCCAATAATTTTATTAAAAATTTACGAGTACAATAGTTGTTGGTTGTTATTCGGTGGGTTGATAGGTGAAAGGCTTTCTATATAGTTGAACACCCCAAGAATGCCATTATAAGAGTCAAGAGGTTTAATTTGGACACCATGCTCTTCAACTTGATTATCATGAAGCCCATATGAAATCAACCGTCCATTATTATCACCTAAGAAAATCCGTTCATCATCTGAAATTCCAACCACACTAAACTCAGGATCGAGAGTTTGTGTTGCAATTGATACATGCAAGTCCCAAGAATCCTCGACACCATACTCTTTCATTATCCAAACCTCAATGTTTTCCTTCTCAAGAGACATTGCAACAAAACAAATAGTCTCCTTAAGCACCCAAATACTCATCTTTGGTTTTATTACTTTATTGAGCGTAATTGGAGGTCCAGCCATTACTTTAAAAGAGTGATCTACCATACCAAATGCTAGGACACAATATGCTAACACCATACCATTATGTTCATCTCTTTTCACACATGACCAATGACAAGCTCCATGGATAAAGTTGTTGCAAAATGGTGGATCGGAAACAATATATGGGAAAGCCAAATATAAACCTTCACTATGGGCACAATATTGAAGACAACAAATATTCGTCCATGAATCATTGGCATTATTGTAGACCCTGACATGCCAAAATTCATCAGAAGGCCACTTATAGGGCAAGTCCCAGTGACAAATAACAACGACCTTGTATTCATTAATGGTATGATCATATCCAAATCCAAAATGAAAACCTTTTGGTTCACCCACCTCGTCGCCACAATCGTATACTGTAGAAAACCCACGTTGTAGATAAAGGGGAAACGGAAAGGAAACAGGAGGCAGAATGTGTTTGTAGGATCGAGTAGCAGGATTCCATAAAATTAGGGTACCACCAAATATGGGAATTAGCCTATGGAATACACAGTAAATTCCATTAACATGGCCTACTATATGCATATCACTAATAATTTGATCAGCGTCAGCTTCTTCACATCCGGGGAAAAATTCATCAATGTTAGCCCCTCTAAATACCCACCTATTATCATTAAGAAACGAAGGAAGTTCCAAATAATCCTCCTCAAATAATAATAATTCAGATGATGATGATGATTCAACAAGAGGTTTGGTAATTGGATCTTTGCCAAAACAAAGCAGCTTACTTGTTCGAGATCTACTCAATTGATTATAACGAGAGATGAAGGATGGTTTTCCAGTAAGAGAATGCCATCTTTTACAAACGCTCTTGAATCGGAGAATAGATTTAACGGGTAATCGTAAAAGAATTTCTTCCTCAACATCACCTGGTATAAATGATGTTGCCTTCATTATCTTTCTTTTCTAACGTGCAATTTGTGTAAATTTTTTTTTTGAGGGGATGCAATTTGTGTAAATTTGTTTCAAGCTAATCTGCTAATGTATTAGGGGGGAATTTGGGGAACCCTCCTTATAAGGAGTGCGACTCGGATCTCTAGGATCGTAAATGATGCCAATAACACTATGCTACCACCTACTGCTCATGTATAATATATGTACATGCTGGGAACCGATTTAATCCTTTTATAGGTAGACGGTAGACCTAATATCTTTTAATTATAGGCTAAAATTTAAACCAACCACACCTGGAGGCTGGAACTTTTAGATCACGTAAAACTTGCTCCCTAATTCGAAACTGTTTCAAAGTTTATGATAAGAATACCTTAATAAAAGTTGAATATTCAATTAGGACTAGGAGAGTTAGCCAATAGCCAAAAACAACCCTGCTTCGTTATCCAATAAAGTAGACGTGATTGGCAATTTGGCATGACTACATATTTACAGGAAGATAATCTATACTAATATATTAAAAAGCGTTCCTAAGAACGTATATGTGCCACGTGTCACCATCCCTCATTCAATAATATTCTATCCACGTCTTTCTCATATAGTAAAAAAAAAGCATGGTTAACGTGAAGATTCGAACCCACAACCTCATGTATGAAAGAAAGAGATCCAACCATCACTCCACCATACTATTTTTGCTTATTTAATCAAAATTAATAATGATATATGAATGGAAAACTTTTGAAATCCATATAATGAATGAGATGACTTTTTCAAATGAGTATGAGATGACTTATTTAACTACTATTAAAATGTAGCACAGAGAAACCCCGGGGCATCGCCCGGGCCTAAATGCTAGTTAGGCTACTAAAAAGGCTATCATTAATGATACAAAATCCTAAAATATAAAACCAGATTATTGACTTGGATAAAAACTAAAAGATAAGAAAGAATTGCGGAAAATTAGTATCGCATTTAGGACTTGTATCAAAAGATAGGCCTAGTGCCACTTCTTAATCTTATCTCTTTTTTTTTCTTTTTCTTTTTATAATATTTCAAATTATGTAATTAAAGTTGTTTGTAATTTACCTATAATGACCCTCTTATTGGTTTATGTAAAGTTAGCTTTATAATCTTTCTAATCCAAAAATCTAATTATGTATCTTTATCAATCTAAAACTCCAATAACAGTAGAATGTTATTCCATTATTCATAACTTATTCCAATATTGATAACTTAGTCAAATTTTAAGCAGTCATGTGAGATGTAGTTTATACTTTCAAGTTATTACGGATGGCGTAAATTGTAGGATTAAGAATTTTTTCATGTTTAAATTCTAGGATTGGTATTAGATTTTGTTGTAGGATTAGGATTCCTTTTAATATTAAGATTGTTAATAAATAAAAATAATAAAAATAAAATCTAATATTTTTTAAGGTTTTAAATTCTAGAATCATGATTAGTTTTTGTTGTGGGATTATGATTCTATTAATTAGAATTTTTACTAAATAAATTAATTTAAAAATATATGTATTTTCTACATGGTACGGTGCTCGCTATGCTCCTGGAATCATACCCTTTTAGAATATATGTTGTTTGAGTATGCTCTGTTTTTCGTTGTTTTTTATATGTTTAATTGCATTGATCTTAAGGTTTACTCTAAATCTCAGTTTCTTCTTTAATTATTTTCGTAGATTTAAGTTCTAATGTTTTGTTATGAATCAAATTTTGTATGATTTAGTTTTTTTCAATAACAATCTTCTGTTAATGTTGAAGCCTTGGAGGAGATAATATTGAATTTAAATGGATTTTTTTTTGCTTCAACTATATAATTTGCCTTTTGGTAGTCGATCCAATGAAGATGCATGTGAAAGGTGTTGAAAATACTGTTGGAGCTCGCAGCGTTAGTCTTGCGTGGACCTGGTCCACACTAATATAGTGACCCTTTTTTCCATATAGTAACCTTTTAAAAATCTTAAGTTACACTATACAATTACTTTCTATCATAGTGACCGTTTTTTTAAATATAGTCACTCTTTTTTACATTAGTTTATCATGATGAAATTTTCAGTTTGTGTGACATAGTAACCTTTTTTTCACATAGTCAAACTTTAGAATCTATATCTACTCATTTTTTATATCTATTTTTTTATATAGTGACTCTTTTTTTTCCATAAATCACATGAATTAGCATTAGGTCCACACTAATTTAGTGTGGACCAGGTCCATATAAGACGTTTACAAACAAGAATAACCTTCTTAAATTATATTCTAACTTTTTGATGTGAATAATACTAATTTTACATTTACGTGAGGACATTTATAATAACTTAAATGCTAAACAAGGAATGCTAAATAAGGAACGATCTGAAAACCAATGATACACATTGTTTTGTTTCCTACAATTCTTCTTATTCTCACATTCTAAAATTAGGAGAATTAATTCGATCACCACTTATTCCCATAATTCTCCACCTCGTTCACAATTTGAGAACATCTAAAATTTTGGACGAACAAATTGGGTTATTATTCGTATCCGGTTGCACCACATTAACAATGACTACCTAAGTACCCTCGGATCAAAGCAATCGTAGTTCCATTTATTGCTTCATGTAATGCCTAACATGGAATAATGTTTAGCAATTCCAAACAATGTTGGAAATTGTTTCCTGACACAACTTTGGTTAACATGCCTACAGGGTTCTCATCTGTGTGCACCTTCATAAGAGAAATACTACCTTCCTATTTGATATTTTGAACAAAATGATATCTCACATATATATGCTTGGTACGAACATGATGAACTGGTTTTTAGCCAAATAAATTGCACGTTGGTTGTCACAACTTAGATTTACACATTCCTGCTTCAATCCCAAATCATCTAGAAGACCCAAAGCCACAACTATATAATTTGCGTTTTGGTAGTCAATCGAATAAAGATGCATGTGAGAGGTGTTCCAATTGTTGGTTTTGGTGGAGATGGGTGAGCAAGCAAGGAGGGAGAAGAAGCCTCGAGCCATGGTAGCAGCACCCAGCAGCCCGGGTGGGCAGATGTGGGCCCGGGCGGGCTCTTTTTGGCTCGGGCGTGCGGTTTGGCAGATTAAAGGCAGGAACTTGCAGTAAGTTTTCCTTGGGCGGGCAAACATTTTGCCCGGGCGAGCGGCTTGGCCAGGGCGGGCGGTTTTGGGCCCGGGCGGGCTAACCCAGTTTTTGCACGTGTTTCGCGATTTAAGTTTAAATCGTGGCCGTTGGATTGCTTTTAGTTCTAGGAGTATAAATACCCTATTTTCTGAGTTTGGAGATGTGAGCACACATATCTCATTGTTCAAACTTGGAGCCTCATCTTTTCTAGGGTTTAGGAGAGAGAGTGAGTTTGGGAGAGATTGTATTGTTCATCCATTTTCTCCATTAATCAAAGGTGCTTGCTTTGTGGGTTTTTTTTTCTCCCGGTGCTCAAGTGTTCCCACGTAAATTGGTGTGTTTTCATTGCTTTCCTATTTATGTGTAGTTTCATCACTTTCATTGATTGTTGCTTAGTATTAATTACAAGTAATTAATTGGTTTGCTTAATCTAATTCTCAACAACAATGGTGGGTACGGTCATCGACATTAAGGGAGATGAAATCGACAGGTTCAAAAATCCTCCTCAAATTAAGCCCCCATTAAAGCTGCCCTAATATTTCTCTCCTCCTCTTACCCAGAAGAAGCCCTTAAACATGGTCACCGGAAAACTATTGAATTGAGTAAGTATATGGAGGTCTCTAGGTCTACTGATGAAGTTATTGAGTTTTTGAGCGTAGTGGTAGTGGTGGTGCAGGGTGAGGAGAGAGGAAAATAGGATATGCAGATGAAAAAATGGAAGGTAAGAGAAATGAAAATTGAAAAAATAAACAAGAAAGAGGAAGAACAATTACCATAACAAGCCAAAATTGATACTATGTGAAAATATTTTTTTCCTATTTTAAATAGTAGTTAACAGACATATAACTTGAGGTCCTTAACATTAACATTAAATATTAGGCCCTTAACGATAACTTTTACTAGAATGTAGGTCCTTGGAGTAGGTTTAACTCGATTATAGAAGGTGATTAAAACCCTCCATAAACCCTTGAGTTTTGATTTTTTGAAGAAGAGAAAGAGAGGAGAAAGTGCAGTAGTGGAGTAGAGAGTGATTTATGTTTTGATTTGGGCCCTTTGAAAGGTTAAAGTTAACACAAAATTTTGTATAAGGCAGGCCACACCTTGAACAAATGGTGTGGCCAGCTAATAAAAAGGCTCAAGATAAGCCTTATAATGAAGCCCAAGCGTGAATCCGTTTTTAGAGGGGTTATTTTTCGCAATAGGGGTTACTTTTCGTAACATGGGTTACTTTTGTTGAATAGTTTTCAGAGGGGTTACTTTTCGTAACAGGGGTTACTTTTGTTGAATTTAGGTTTTTTTTTTCTAATGCTAAGGTGTTACTTTTAGTGAAACTAGGGATTAATTTTTCGAATGTTAAGGGGTTACTTTTACTGAAATTAGGGATTACTTTTTTAATGCTAATGGGTTACTTTTAGTGAAATTAGGGGTTACTTTTTCGAATGCTAAGGGGTTACTTTTACTGAAACTAGGGATTACTTTTGTAATGTTAATGAGTTACTTTTACTGAAATTAGGGATTACTTTTTGTAATGCTAAGGGGTTTCTTCTACTGAAAGTAGGGGTTATTTCTACTGAAAGTAGGGGTTATTTCTACTGAAAGTAGGGGTTATTTCTACTGAAAGTAGGGGTTACTTCTTGTAATTATAAGGGGAAACCATACAATGAGAGAGAAAATGGCAGAGTTCTTCCTTTCTCTCCTTCATTTTTCCCCATCTTCTCTCTCCTCTCATTTTCCCCATTTTTTTGCCTCATTTTCTCTCTCCTCTCATTTCCCCATCTTGTCTCTTCTCTTATTTCCCACATTTTTCCCTATTTTCTCTCTGCTCTCATTTCCTCCAGAATTTTACCCTTACCATCGATAAACAAGGACGAATCTCTGGCGATGTCGTTGTCGGGGCTAATGATCGCCTCAGTGCATGACTCTGATCTAAGGAGGTCTACCTTGAATTCTTGTGCCACCACTACCGATCAAACAAATGAGCTGTTTTCTTGGACGAGCTTTGTCGGTTGTATTGCCGGAGCTCCGAGAAGGAAAATGGCGCTGCATCCGAGGCAACGTGTCAACCTCCATTTTTTTCTGGAGGAGGAGAGAGAAAGTGAGAGAGTGGAGATGATCAGGATGTGTGGAGGCGAGGAGAGAGAAAGGAGGAAGGAGGAAGAAGGAAGGAGGATGGTGATGTCGTGGCCGCACGGTTTGTTTGTATGTGGCATGTTTTACCAACAACGGACTGTAAAGTTAATGTTGTTGTGTAGATGTGTTAAATCTCTATTACTCCCTCCGGTCTTTATTAGTTTACCTCTTTCTTTTGCACAGAGTTTTAGGAGGAATAGTATTGTGGGGCATATAAAGAGAGAGAAAAGATTAATTTATACTTAAAGTTGAATGTATGTGTGATGGAAAGTTAGTGGGCCCATTCCAAAAATAGCAAAAAAAGAAAGGGGTAAACTAATAAGGGACACCCTGAAAAGAAATAGGGGTAAACTAATAAAGATCGGAGGGAGTATATAACAAAAATGGAGAGAACTTGAAGTATCGACCGTTGGAAAACAGCGGACTGAGGAGGGTAGTTTAAGTTCACCAGACAGTAAGACACCAATTATGAAGTACTTATATAAATATAAGTACTACTTTATCCTTGGGATATGCAAAAATTACTTCATGTCGCAAAAGCTTGCATTTGTTTATTTTTTATTTTTGTGTACTTCAATTGTTTATTGATAGAAATTTTTGACAGGCGCATGCGGAAGGTTAATGGACCAATTTTGTAATTTATGAATTTTCATTGATTGGAATAATTTGTTTCAAACTTGGGGGAGATACATATGATATGTGATATGCAAGGTTCTATAAGAGAACTCTTGCTTATGAATGTGGTAGGAAGTACATATGACTCCACACTCCTATATATGTACAATGCTAACACATATTTATAGGAGTGGTATAACTTAATCTAGAATATTCTACACTAATCTTATATGATCTAATAATATCTAATGCTAGATTATTCTAGATTCTTCATTCCTAGATTTTTCTATAATATGTCTTAATTATACTAGATATTTGTTTAGATAACTCTAGAATTCATCTTGATTTTTACACTAGATTTTTCTAGATTACTATTTCTAACACTCCCCCTTAATCTTGAAAAATCTGAAATGCATACTTGAAATGCTCTTGTTCATCTCCCCCATTCTTGTATCTTCTTGATCTCCCTTCTAATTGCAATGCTCCAATTACGTGCACTTGTTTTGTGCTCTTGAGTCCTTGTAAATGCCCCTTGATGTTTACTCCTCCACTTTTATTTCCCTTGTGTTGTAGCATTGTGTTTGTTTGCTTGAATATTTGTTGATGAACTCCATGATCCTTGTTACCCTGCTTTGATTTTTGTCGGTATCTTGATTGTTGATCCGACATACAAGGTCTTCTTGCCTCAATTTGCATTTTGGGTCTTTGCCCATCCCATGCACTGCCGTCGGGTCTATTGCCCGTATTTTGCTTAGGTCTTGTGTTAGGGTCTAATGCCCTTTAATGATCGGGTCTTTTACCCGGCACATGATCGGGGTCTATTTCCTTCCCCCTGATGTATCTGGTTGACAATATTTTGTATATGTCACCCTGGTGTGCATAGGGCTAGCGTATATTTGCCACCCATATGCTTGTAATGTTGTGGCTTTGTAAGCCATCAACTTAATTTGGTTGGCATATTAGCCACTATGTGTATGTGCATGTGAAAAATGTAATTTCATTTTGAAAGATGAAACATGGAGTAATTTTAAAATAAACATAATTTGGGAAGCATATAGTTACTTACTGTGGATTTGGTGAAAACTTGGAGGAGACAGAATCTTCTGGCTCTGATACCATGATAGAAATTTTTGACAGGCGCATGCGGAAGGTTAATGGACCAATTTTGTAATTTATGAATTTTCATTGATTGGAATAATTTGTTTCAAACTTGGGGGAGATACATATGATATGTGATATGCAAGGTTCTATAAGAGAACTCTTGCTTATGAATGTGGTAGGAAGTACATATGACTCCACACTCCTATATATGTACAATGCTAACACATATTTATAGGAGTGGTATAACTTAATCTAGAATATTCTACACTAATCTTATATGATATAATAATATCTAATGCTAGATTATTCTAGATTCTTCATTCCTAGATTTTTCTATAATATGTCTTAATTATACTAGATATTTGTTTAGATAACTCTAGAATTCATCTTGATTTTTACACTAGATTTTTCTAGATTAACTCTAGAATTCATCTTGATTTTTACACTAAATTTTTCTAGATTACTATTTCTAACATTTATCTAATTATTTATCCAGATAAAACTTCTCACAGGACAGGACTGCAACAATATTTAAGAAAGCAATTCCTCACAATTGGGTCGTTTGGATTAGATTAAGTTTAGGTCTTTTTGGGTTGGTTCGAGACGGTTTAATTTGGTTTTGATTTTGTTTCGGTTATTTGGGTATTTGGTTGAGCAGAGGAATTTGTAATTGATTCAAGAATTTCTAATCACTAAGAGGGGTTGGTGATTAATTTCCTACACTACATAGGAGTTTTCATTTCCTAGGAAATTCTATTTTCCATGAATTCCCTATTTCCTGCATACCAAACAACTACCCTATTTTGTACTTCCTAGGAAATCCAAATTCCAGTGGAATGTGAACCAAACGACACCTAATATATTATAATACAATATTTATAGTTCTAGCCTTCTAGGGTTGTATTATCAAAAGGTCAATCCGTAATCTGATTCACAAAATTACTATTGCAATTAATTTTGGTAAATTCCAATGTACCAATTAATGACAGTGCATAAAAAATAATGTTAATGGAGGGCATCAATTTTCGAAACGAGCATCTGAAATCAAAATAACCACATAATAAAAACAAGGGGTTGTTTTGGTTTTTGGAAATTTTTTAGGAGATGCAAAAAAACCACCTTTCTAAAAAGTAGGTATTTTATCATATTAAAAGAGGCACCTTTTCTAACAAAATAGGTGTTTTTTACTAAATAATCACCTATAGCATCAATATGGTTTCTTATGGGTGATACTTTTTGCACATATTTAACTTATATGAACTTCATTGAGTTTATAATGTATATTGTCATCATAAAGATGATGAATTTAAATGGAGTATTGTTATCTTGAATTAGATTATTGACTTACTTTGATATATTAATTGATCTGATCTAATAATAACACCTTGTTTCAATTCAATTAGATGTTTTTAGTTTAGAAAATATCATAGTTAATTAGGATTAGAATTAAACTTTATCTTAAACTTTATTTGATTAAATGAGATATTAAATATCAATCAAGTACAATATCAATAAAAGTATACATATACCAATGTGACTTTTATACACGTATTTTAGAAAGTGTTATCAGTACGTTTTTCACGAAGAACTCAAAGTAACCAAATCGGAGTATGATAATTCGATCTTGAAACTATTTGATAAGTGATAACTAGTTGTTAAAAAAGATAACTGCAAGATATTAAAAGAGGACCGACCCGGAGTTCAACTGAAACCAAAGTGACGGTCAATAGTGAATCGATCCGATGCTTCGCAATGATCGAACGGTCGAACCAATGTTATAATCGATCTAAGGCGAGTGAACTTGACTCGACTCAAGTGTACATAAAACCCAATTTGACCTACCCAAACCCCACTAAATTATGTCCACGGGTGCTCGAACCCGGAAATGGATCAACTTGTGAATGGGCCGACCCAGACCTGTCCGACACCCGACAATTCGATGATTCAAATGTGACCGACCTAGATGAACAAAACCTGACCGATCCCAACCTAGGCACTGACTGCATAAACTTGACCTATTCGATGCTGACCTGGTTCGGTGTGGGAAACTCAGAACCTGTTCGATAACCTGTTTTCACACCACTTATGTGTGGTTTAAGAAGAGGCACTATGTGGCCAATGTATGGGGTTTTACGAGGTCTTAAATTATTGTATAAAAAATTCTAAAATAGTAGAATATATGAATAACAAAGACCTGGACTAAAAGTCCAACATTAAGCAAAATACGGGGAGGGAAAAAAAAACTCCTATCACATACAAGTACTACATCTAAAAGGAGTATGTTGCATGCATGAAAAATCCAATGAGGGTGAGCCCAAAAGGAAGTTGAATACTTGAATATATAAATGTTGCTTGCCACATATTTTTGTTCCTTCTTATGTCACGCAAAATTCATTTATTGACCTGCAAATTAAATGATCCCAAATAGTAAGTGGGATCACTCAGCTAGTCCTAACACTATTATGCCCTATGCTAGAGATAAGACACCTTACCACAAGGCAAAGTACGTTCTTGTGTCTCTACTAGCAAAATACGGGTATAAGATACACACATGAAGAGGTAAAATCGTGTTGTACTTTGTATATGTACATTGCTCACTAATATTGAGCTTCCACGAACTAACAACTAATAACAAGATGCTTTACCAGCTTTGATACTTTAGTCTTCCACGTAAATGCTAGAATAGAGTTGGATACGAGTTGTAATTCTATTTATAGGCGGCTAGGTAAAGTATGACAACTTTAATAAAACATAAGTGTGAGTCCATATATCCTTGAAAAACCATAGTACTGTTTGGCAAAATTAGTTCGTTAAGTTGCTAAAACTCCATTACTCCAATGTAGCTCGCTTATATGTAGGCATTCTCTTATTGATAAATTCACTCCACCCAATAATATTCAGGGATACAGTAGCACCCCCATTTTTTTGGGGGAAAAGAAACAGAGAAATCCAAAATTGTATAGCTATTAAATACGCAGTTAAATGAACTGCGACTCGTCTATTCCTCTCGTTGGTAATGATGCGGAATGTTAGTACTGCGAGGTCTTCTGTTCGAAGCTACAAATCAGCAACTTAGGGTCTGTTCTCTTCGGCATAAAACAACTGAACTGAACTGAACTGAACTGAATTAAATTATAACTAATTAATAGTAATGATTATCATTTAAGAACTAAACCGAACCGAACCGAGGCGAGGCCCGGGCAATCGAATTGAGGCGGGCGGGCGAATCAAAAAGGCTGGGGAGAAGCGAGCACCGTTAATTTGTTTGGGCATGTGTAAAGACTGAGATTTCTATATCACTGAGGTTTCTATATCAGAAGTTCAGAACTCCACAACAACATTTTGTTTCTATTCCCTTAGTTTTTTAAAATCTTTTGCATACATAACAGCTTTTCTTATAATATCCGTCAACTTAATATTAATTCTAAACTTTCAGTATTCACTAATTATATAAAATAATAATTTGGATTAACTTTAAAAAATTTTAATCTCATAGTATGTATGAAATTACAATAATTTTCTTAGAGATACTTTTGTGCTATACCTAACCAGAAGAATTACTTACTCATCTAAAAGAATGAGTTCATCTTTCATAAAAAGAGTAGCTACGGGCTCAATATGTTAACAGAACAATTTATAACAATTCGGTTGATTAACTTAGGCCCTGTTCTTTTAGACTTATTTACAGTTCAGTTCAGTTCAGTTCGTTTCAGTTCAGTTCAGTCTTGTCTAATGTTTTACTATTAATATTAGACAAGACTGAACTGAAACGAACTGAACTAAAATGAACTGAACTGAACTGAAAATAAGTCTAAAAGAACAGGGCCTAAGTTAATCAACTGAATTGTTATAAATTGTTCTGTTAACATATTTATTTTCAATATTACTATTAATATTGGTATTATTATTAATATTATAATAATAATAACAATAAATTTTTATTTTTTTTAGTTTTTATTTTCATTATTTTTTATTATTGTTTTTATTATTAATATTATTATTATTATTATTATTAATTATTATTACATTATTAATTATAATAATTATAATTAATTATTATTATATTATTTATTATTATTATCATTATATTATTTATTATTATTATTATCATATAATTATTATTATATTATTTATTACTCCCTTCGGTTCCTAAAGATCCTTCCTCTTTTACTTTATTCCTTATTTGGCAAAAAAAAATCCCCTTTTTACCCTCTCATATCCCTATCATATGGTCCACCATTACATTATTAATTCAATTTTACTCCATTTCTCTCTCCTACTTTACCCCCTTTTATTTGTTTATTTTCCTTAACCCCCTTTCTCTCTCCTACTTTACCCACCCCAAACCCCACACAAATTGATCCTCCTTGGTATCTGTAGTAACACTAACAAGGAGGATCTTTCGAAATCAGAGGGAGCTAGTATTATTAATATTAATTATTATTATTATTATTATTATTATTATTATTATTATTATTATTACTAATTATTATTATGATTAATAATAATTACTAATTATTATTAATATTATTATTACTAATTATTATTATGATTAATAATAATTACTAATTATTATTATTGTTAATATTATTAGTATTATTGTAATATCATTATTAAATAATAATTATTATTATCAAGATTACTAATATTAATATTAATTATTATTATTATCATTATTATTATTTTAAATTATTATTATTATTATTATTATTATTATTATTTCAGTTCAGTTTATTTTATCTCAGTTCAGTTCAATTCAGTTCAATTCAGTTCAAATTAATTCGTTTCAGTTCAGTCCAAAAGAACCGGACCATATGCAACTGGTCAATCATACAGTATGTGATTGAAGTTGAGCTTTTACTCATACCTTGCCATGAGTTTTTTGCTCATACCTTGCCATTGTTGGCAAAAATATTATCGAAACTATATAACCCTTTTTTTATGAGGTTAGTTACTTATGTATCCGTACCCTCATTTTAAAATTATTGGATACGCCACAAAATGCCACTTCCCTTTGCTCCATCCAAATTGTATATCTAGGTTAGTTTGAGCACCTAAGTGCTTTGCAAAACTTCCCCCGTAATGATTTATCTTAAATAACTCTCACATTTATTCATTTGAAATTTTTTTTTATAAAAGAACTCTTTTGCTTGGGAGATCAATCACCTTGACAATAACATGATTCATAAATCTAGCAGGATGATGATACCATTTATTGAGGAGCTGCTCGAGCTGGTGACCAGGGGAGGCAGGCGATTCGAGTAAGATTTTCACCTCAAGTCTATATCTCTTAAGAGCATGGCTACTCATGCCACAAAAAAAAATGTCATCCCTCTCTCTCATCAACTTTCTCTCTCATCTTACAAAAGTTGATCATGCCTTATGATCCATTTTGATGAATGCACCCCAGTCATGGCCCAAAAAAATAACACCATCCTTATCTCTCCTACTTTTTACTATACCCCATTCCATTTTCTCTCTCTTACATCAATACGTTATTTATACCTTTTAATATTTATAATATGATACAAGATTATAAATAAATTATTTTGCACAATTACGATCCTAAATAAATTCATTTAGTAGTAATTAATTTTGATTTAAAAAATTCTTCAAGAATAAAAGTTTCCAAAAATAATTATTCATGTGTGTATAATATAGAGAGAAAATAATTAATTTCAGAAGTGGGTCAAAATATAGCAAAATGGATGCCTATTTATAGATCTCAAAAAGATAAGACCATTGGTGAATTTTTTTTTTAATTTGTATTTTTAAAGTTATTCAGATTACAAATTTTAAATAACAAAAAATAACCTTTTTGACGCGCTGCCACATGTCCACAAATGGTTGGCTTGGGTCATAGGATGACCAACCGTGGTTTGGGTCATGAGATGACCAACCATGGATTGAGTCATAGCATGATCCAAATACAAACATAATATACCATGGATGCAACCCCATGTTTTTTTTAGCAAGATTCATGACTCAATTTTATGCACAAAAAAACCATGAGTGGGCATGCTCTTAGATTCTTACCAGACACTCGACATAATTATAGTCTTATATAGAAACTTAACACTTCCATATGGATAAAAATATGTACAAAGTTGTAGCACCTAAACAGATAGATAGCCTGACAGGTACCCATGTCTTAACATTAAGTATTGAGTCTTGGTAACATAGGGTACATTGGTATTACTGTAGGAATTTAGATGCTTAATGCGGAACAAACGAGTATCACATACTCAAACATCTAACACCAAGATCTTTGCATAAATTAACATGAATCTATAAAGAGTATAGAATATACCTCTTGATGCGTGAATTCCACTTCCACCCCGAGCCTTCTAGTTGAGATCCTTTAGAACGTCAAACGCCGTTCCTCTAGTATTGGTCCACGAACAACCCTTGGATCACCACGTATGCTAGTACGGAAGAGAGGAGAATCCTCTTACTTTTGAGATGAATGATGGCCGAATGGAGGGAGAGGGGAGAGCAAGGAAAATCAAATTTTTCTCTCTCAAATGATAAAAAATTTCACACCTTTGTAACCCCCATATCATTATATAAGGTAATTACAAAGAGGTGTTTCATGAGTCTTTATTTTGCCTCATAATGTCATACATTATGAGTCTAATAAACTCATGACTTACAACTCATCCCACCCATCTAAAAACCGCCCAACCCATTTCACAAATGGATTTGGGTAATATCCAAGGGTTGTCACATTGTGTGACCTCATAGGACCTAATACATATTAGTAGTTGGCCTAAATATACTAGCCCAACAAACCGCAATTAGCTAATAGCAAAACGTTGCGGTCACCTAATATTATTGAATATGTTATCTCCATAATTTGTCCATATACATTTAGTTTGTTACACTTGATCGAGGACAAAATCCTTCAATCTCCCACTTGTCTAAGAACAAGTGTGTAACCTTCAAACTCCTTAAGTCGCTTAATGTCTAACTTGATGACATGGTAACATCGTATGTAAACCATACCAATATTCAAGTTGTTTCTTGAAATCCGAGTTCGAACTGTCGAAACAAATGATTATCTCCTTAATCCATTTGAGCACGGCCATGCATTTTCAGTTCTCGCTCTTCAAGAGGCCATGACAACAATCCTAACTCTTATGAGGACTTTATCCAGTCTTGTATAACCAAAACTCCCACTCAATTCGTAGCACTTCCGATCACTGCCTTTATAGCCTCCTTTTACGGCACGACGTTTTGCAGTGTCAAAAACATACTAATCCTTAAGTAAGAATAGTGCACTAGTGGAAAAAAACGCAAGGGCTGCGGTGCAAGGGCTGCGGTTTATTGAAAAACGCAGCCCTTAATTGTGAAGGGCTGCGGTTAGCCGGAAAACCGCAGCCCTTCATAAAAGGGCTGCGGTTTTCTTAACAAACGCAGCCCTTCACTTGCCTTTTCTTATTTTAACTTTTGCGCGCATATACTCAGCCCTTCCCTCCCTCCCTCCCTCCCTCGCTGAACCCGCCTCTCAATCTCTCCCTCTCCCTTCACACCACGCCCTTCTCTCTCTCATACTCTCACTCTCAACGACCTCGATCAAGTTCGCGCACCATCGGTGGAAAATCACCGTTCATTCCGCCATTAATGGCACCGTCGAATCACTCGAATCCGAGCTATGCAACATCGATTTGCGCACCATCGGTGGAAAATCATTGCCTGATTCTTCTCCTTCGCAAGCCGTCGCAGTTTCTTCAACCTCCTAAAGTCCTTCAGGTTTCATTTTCTCTCTCCTCCTCAATTTCTCCTAATTTCTAGGGTTTTTCACTTTTTCTGAATAACTCGTATTAATGGCTTTGTTCGCCGGAGCGAGCTCATCTTTCTGCTAGGCGCCGTTTATTTCTCTCACATTCCCCTTCTCTTTCTTTCGATTTGTCACGCGAACGCTGCTGCTGAGCGTGTCGGTGCCGGAGCTCCATTCTCGACTACCTCGCCGCTGAGGTATTTTCTCTCTCCTCTCTGTTTTTTCAATGCTTGGATCTAGGGTTTGAAATTGGGTTTGAAATTGTTGTAGTTTTGCAATCACTTGAGTTTCAATCTCAGACCATTTCAAAGCTGAATCTCATCCTCCAACGTTGAGGATTAAGGTGAATATTCTTGCATTTTCTATTTATTCTGAAATTAGAAAGTTTAATTGCTGAATTTGGAGGTTGAATTTTGGTCGTGTGTTGGTGTTCTTCGTTTTCATACCCAAGTAAGTTTGATTGGTATATGAAAGATGCTTGTTTCAGTTTCTTGCTTCTTGTACATCTCATCAGTAGTTTGATAGTTGATGAATCTATAATATTTGTGACTTTTGACTTATTTCTTTAGTGAAATGAAAAGTAGGGAACTTGATAAATTGTATTAAGGTATAATTACGAGTGATATGTAGTATTGTGAAATGTGATTAAATTAGATCACTATATGTCTATATCTTCTAATTAGAGGAAAATGAAGAGATTGGTTTTCCACTATTGGTTTACGGAAAAATGGGTGAATTTATAATTTCTTTTGATGCATTTCTTAGTTGCTTGATTCAGGAAGAAAGAGGGTATGGTATTATGGTTTCTTGCAATTGGTTTTTGGGTGTGTTTTTGATGGTGTGACATTGACTAGGTTAAAGTTGATGATTTATATATGGCGATATCTTCATTAAGTGCAACTTCCAGTGTAACTGCGGCGTTATTCTCCCCAGGTATGTGAACTTTGTCAATGGTGTGCACAAGTTGAAGTAAGATGTTACAATGTTTATTGATTGGGTGTTCATCTGTTTAGTTTGTTGGCTAAGTTGGTATTGTTGGGAGTTTTGGTGAAACTAGTTAGCTGAATAATGTAATTTGATTATAAAATATTCAAGTACCTTAATTGATATTATTTAGGAAGCCTATGGATTGGGGCCATTCGGCTCGTGGTATCGAGAATATATCTTCTGATGTGTGAAATTGTAGCTGCGTTTGCCGTTTGGTTATGAATGTATTGTGTATGCCAAAACTGCCAATTATCTCTCCTTTTTGCTCAATGGTTTTGATGGTAGTGTGTTCTAGTCTTCTAGATGTCTTAGCCTCTTAGGCGTGCTGGATGCTTGCCTTACAATGTGTTTCTGTTGTTCTAAGTTATAGTGCAAGTTCTTTTTCGGTTTGTTTGGTTAATTATAAGACATTTTTGCGGAACTATTGTACGACGATGATAAATGTTGCCTTACAATGTGTTAAGATAGAGAATTTGAATAGAAATGAAGGGAGGATAGAGTAATATATTTGTTCTTTTGGAGATGGATTGGGGAAAGAGGAGGGAGTACACAAGACCACTTCTCCCTTATCTCCTCTTTAGTCCCATTCTCTCGCTTTCCTTCGACCTTCGGTTCCCTTTCCCTCCACCGTTATTTTCCAAACGCACAGTTGGGAACTTTTGAAGGAACATGCAGACAATTTATTGCGAAATGTGAATGGTAGACTTGTATTAGCTGAATTGTGATATCGTTTAATTGGGTGGATTTGTAGGAATTAGGATAGAAGAATTCTATGTATGCATTAATACAAGCTCCATTGGTGACATGGAACATTGTACTCTGCTGTGTTGCCTCTCCTTTTACCTCCATGCTATTGTTTTTTTTCCTCCATGTTGATGTTTTTAGTTCCCGTTCTTCTTGATTTAGGTACAAAGCATGGGGTTCTCTTCTTGGATTTCAGTTGGCAGAGAGAGACATCATAGTGGCCTGCCTTGACTATAGGTAAGGAGTTTATACATAACCATAAGACATTGATTTATATTGCTGATATGTTTAAAGATCACACTTTTAGTTTATACATTGATTTATATTGCTGATATGTTGATAATGGATATATCTTTCTTACGTGGAAAGTTCATTTGTTAATAGCATGATACATGGTTATAATGTTTTTCAGGTGCGTTGCGATGCGAGTATACCATGGCTAATATTATTATTGGAGATGGTGTGAAGAAACCAAAGGGAGACAGGTTAGAATTCTTTTTCCGATTATGTTTTAGAAATTAGAACCCTTTTATCCGAAGTTGATTGTTCGAGGATGAACCTTATTTATCCCCCTTTTCCCCTTAGTTGAAGATGATTGTTCGAGGAATTAGTATGGGCATTGTAGCCCCTTTGGGATCATGGTGCTGGTTTTATTGAATTGTTTTGACCTTGATTGTTTGCTTCATGCATAAAGTTGGTGAATATTAGTTAGTTATTGATTTTTGTGGGATTTCTTGGCCTAATATGCATCAAAGTGGTTATTTTAGGACTTTAATTGCTTGATCCATGGATAATGAAGTGGTTATAGCTTGATATTTGTGTGATTTATTGGCCTAATAAGCAATTAAGTGAATGTTTTCATGGGTTTTTTGTCCATTGATTCATGCAAAAACATGGTGGTATAATGTAATTGTATGCATTTAGTGTCATCAAATATAATTTGACAAACTATTAAAATCATCTAAGTTTGTTGATTCATTTTTAACTACATTTGGGATAAGAAGAGACCATTTTAGGCTATTTTCGACCATTATGAACCTTTTAACACATTTAGGATCATATAATGTAATTTGGTCATATATTTGGCAATAATAATTAGTTTACAAACAATTAGGCTTATATAACATCATTTATTTGTTTCTAAGTACATTTTGAGTAATTAAAAGGCCGTTTTAGGACATTTTCGATTATATAGGAAAAATTTTACGCATTTAGGATCATGTAATATTAATATAATTTGATTATACATTTGATAATAATAGTTAGTTTACAACACCCCCGCCACCCCCCTGCTTCCCCCCCCGCCCCCCCCCCGCCCAGGCCACCCTGCCACGGACCCCCGCCGGCCTCCCTGCCCAAGCACCCCTGCACCCGGCCACTCCGCCAAAGACCGCCCTCCCCGGCCTCCCAAGCCCGGCCCCCCTGCAAGACTCCTGCCCAAGACTTGCCAAACACTGCCCGGCCACCCACCTGCCAAGACCTCCCTGCCCGGCCTCCTGCCGCCAAGCCTGCCCGGCACCCTGCCAAGACTGCCAGACCCCCGCCAAGACCCCTCCCCAGGCCACTCCTGCCCGGCCCCCCCGCAACCCCCCCGCTAGCCCCCCCTAGCCCCCACCCCCCCGGCGCCCCTGTTGCCCCCCGCTACACCCCTAGCACACGGCCCAAGACCCCCCGCTTCCCCTCCCCCTACCCCCACCCCCGCCCCCCCCCCGCGCGCACCCCCCCCAGCCGCCCTGACCCGCAACCCCACCGCTAGCCATTTGTTTAGTCATTTGTTGTATTGTAAGCTGCCATGTACTTACAACATCAACAAATTGAAAGTTGTTCTTGTGGAGTGGGTCTGTCCAGCTTCTGCTTTGTAGTACTTGCATAGATATAGTTTCAACTCCAAATTATAGCGGTTTTGGTTTTATTTGCCAGGTTCTATCATCTCTGGAAAATTTACTTTTGAGGGATTCGGATGCTGATCTTGGTGGAGTTGTTGTAATGTCTTCATGGCTGTTCTTTGGCTGGTTATTTTTTGATGGTTGTGATCCTGCTCATATATTGCAATTCGAACATTCGAGGGCAGCCTCGAACTAATGTAATTTAGTTATTATTTTCTCTATATTCGTGTAAAAAACATAATTTATAATGAAAAATGATACTTTAAATATATATATATAACTGTTTGGGAACATTTAGGACAAAAAAATTTTAAAAAAAAAAAAAAAAAAATTTTTTTTTTTTTTTTAGGTCACAAGGGCTGCGGTTTTTGGGAAAACCGCAGCCCTTAGTGGGTTAAGGGGCTGCGGTTAAGGGCTAAAACCGCAGCCCTTAACTCACCAAGGGCTGCGGTTTGGGCCCTTAACCGCAGCCCTTAACCCACTAAGGGCTGCGGTTTTTCCAAAAACCGCAGCCCTTAACGCGCTAAGGGCTGCGGTTAAAAACCGCAACCCTTCCTAAATGTCAAGGGCTGCTAGTCTAATGGTTGCGGTCAAAAAACGCAGCCCTTGGGCCCTTTTTGACCGCAGCCCTTGGGCTTTTTTCCTCTAGTGGTGTCATACTCATGTCTAAGGAATCCACTAAATATATTAATGAGATTCTCATAAACTTTTAGAGAACTCCCACTAGGTCTGCCCAACGTGTATCAACTATACACGCCTGTGCAAATGACTAGACATCTCTATGTCCCCATAGCCCATGAAACTGCGCTATCAATCAACTTGCAATCTAGTCCATGAAACAGAATCATTTACGTTCAATTTTAATGATTCGAACTAGGGACCAAGGTAAAATATAACTCCGTTCCTTTGGATAGGGTTTCATTCGTCAAATCACATATTTGACAATCCTATCAAACGTTATAAAATACTTTGAACGTTTTATTTAATACTAAACCAAGATTAAATAAGAACATAACCTTTTATTGATAAACATAATCAAACATATCACAAGAGTAACTATAACTGTGAACTAATTAAAAGTAAATAGTACACAATCCAAACCACTCTCCTACATGCTTAAGCCCTATAGCCCTTGTATGACTCTCATGCTTAGACTGAGGCAATGGTTTAGTCAAAGGATCAGCGACATTGCTATCCGTATGAACTTTGCTAACTATTACATCTTTTCTCTCAACGATTTCTCGAATGAGATGAAACTTCCTAAGTACATGTTTACACCTTTGATGTGATCTTGGTTCCTTAGACTGAGCTATGGCACCATTTTTATCACAATGTAAAACAATACCATCTCCAACACTAGGCACTACTCCTAGCTCCAGAATGAACTTCTTCATCCAAGCGGCTTCCTTTGCTGCATCTGCCGCAGCAATGTACTCAACTTCTGTTGTAGAATCAGCGACAGTACTTTGCTTTGAACTTTTCTAGCTCACTGCCCCTCCATTTAGACAAAAGATGAAACCAGATTGGGATCGGAAATCATCTTTGTCAGTTTGGAAGCTCGCATCTGTGTAACCCTCAACAATTAACTCACTTTCACCTCCATACACTAAGAAATTATCCTTAGTCCTTCTTAAGTACTTTAGGATATTCTTAGCTGCACTCCAGTGTGCGTCACCTGGATTTGATTGGAATCTGCTACACATGCTCAAGGCATATGAAACATCTGGGCGAGTACAAATCATGGAGTACATAATGGACCCTATGGCTGATGCATAAGGAACATTACTCAATCGCTAAATCTCATCAGGTCCAGAAGGACACTGAGTCTTGCTAAGCGAAACACCATGTTGCATGGGTAGAAAACATCTCACAGAATTTTCCATATTGAACTTAGTAACGATCTTATCTATATAAGTTCGTTGGCTAAGTCCAATCATCCTCTTAGACGTATCCCTATAGATCTTGATTCCCAAAATGTACTCAGCGTTTACAAGGTCTTTCATAGAAAAACAACTCTTCAACCATTCCTTGACTGACTCAAGCATGGGAATGTCGTTTCCTATGAGAAGTATGTCATCTACATACAAGACCAAGAAGACTATGTTACTCCCACTTTCCTTCTTGTAAACACAAGACTCTTCTCCGTTTTTGAGAAAACCAAATTGTTTGATTGCTTCATCAAAACGAAGATTCCAACTCCGGGATGCTTGCTTTTATCCATAAATGGATTTTTAAAGCTTACATACCCTCCTATGATATTCTGGATCCACAAAACCTTCCGGTTGTGTCATATACACATCCTCTTTCAAGAACCCATTCAAGAAAGCGGTTTTGACGTCCATTTGCCAAATCTCATAATCATAAAAGGCAACAATCGCTAGGAGTATCCGAATGGATTTAAACATTGTTACTGGTGAAAAGGTTCCGTCATAGTCTATACCATGAACTTGCTTGAACCCTTTTGCAACCAACCTTGCTTTGTAAACCTGAATGTTACCATCCTTGTCTGTTTTCACTTTGAAAACCCATTTGCAACCAATAGGTGTAACCCCATCGGGCAAATCCATCAAGTCCCATACTTGATTTTCAGACATAGATGCCATTTCGGACCTCATGGCTTCAAGCCATTTTTCAGAGTCTTCACTCATCAAAGCTTGCTTGTAGGTAGTAGGTTCCTCAAATTCTAAGATCATTATCTCAGAACTTTCGGTTAACAAGAAATCAACAAACTTTTTGTTTGGTATTCTTGATCTACTAGTCCTACGAGAGGCTGCAACAGGAGAAATTTTCTTCTCAACAACTTGAGAATTTTCGCACGAATTAGATTCGAGTGGGACAGTAGGAGGTTCGTGTACAGGATGCACGTCCTCCAACACTTGGTCAGTTATGGGAGAAGATTCTTCCAAAGGAGGAACTACTGCAAGCTCCACAACTGGCACTTGTGCTTCTGACTCTAACATAGGTTGAACTATGTCCATTTGTTGCTTTTCTCGAACCTCTTCGAGAAATATATTACTCCCACTTGCCATTTTGGAAATAAAATTTTTTTCCAAAAAGACACCACGACGAGCAACAAACACTTTGCCCTCAGTTCGATGGTAGTATTAATAGCCCTTGGTCTCTTTGGGATAACCCACAAAGAAACACTTATCTGATTTAGGGGTGAGTTTATCTGAAAGTAAACGTTTTACATAAACCTCACAACCCCAAATACGTAGAAAAGATAAACTTGAAACTTTTCCACTCCACATCTCATATGGTATCTTTTCTACTGCCATTGATGGAGTTCGATTAAGTGTGAAAGTAGCAGTTTCGAGAGCATATCCCCAGAAGGAGATGGGAAGATCAGCAAACTCATCATAGACCGAACCATATCAAGTAGAGTTCGGTTCCTCCTTTCGGATACACCATTCAACTGAGGTGTTCCAGGCGGAGTGAGTTGTGAAAGAACTCCACAACTCTTCAAGTCATCACTAAACTCGTGGCTCAAATATTCACCACCACGATCGGATCGTAGTGCTTTAATTGTTTTTGCCAAGCTGGTTTTGGACTTCATTTTGGAATTCTTTGAACTTTTCAAATGATTCCGACTTATGCTTTATTAAATAGACATATCCATATCTACTTAAATCGTCCGTAAAAGTAATAAAGTACCCAAACCCTCCCCTAGCTTTTGTGCTCATTGGTCCACACACATCAGTATGTATTAGGCCCAATAGATCACTGGCCCTTTCACCCTTTCCAGAAAAAGGTGACTTTGTCATTTTACCCATTAAACATGATTCACACACATCAAATGTCTCAAAGTCAAAGGATGTTAGAAGTCCATCTTTATGTAACTTCTGAATGCGTTTCGCGTTTATATGTCCTAAACGACAATGCCATAAGTAAGTAGGATTAGTATCGTTTGATCTATGTTTTTTGCTGTCTATGTTAAGGACATCTTTGTCTAAGTCTAGAAAATATAGACCATTAGACCTTTTAGCAGTGGCATAAAACATTGAATTCAAATAAACAGAGAAACAACCTTTCTCAATTGTAAATGAAAACCCTTCATTATCCAAATCAGGAATAGAAATAATGTTTTTGGTAATAGCAGGAACATAATAACAGTTATTAAGCTCTAATATTAAACCAGAAGGCAAAGGTAGACTATAAGTCCCAACTGAATTGGCCGCAACTCTTGCACCAGCGCAGTTCTACCTCCCCTTTAGCCAAGGTTCTACTCCTTCTTAGTCCCTGCACATTCGAAATAATGTGAGAAACACAACCGGTATCAAATACCCAAGAAGTAGATGTTGCTAAATTAATGTCAATGACATAGATACCTGAAGAAGAAGCCCCAGTCATCTTATCCTTCGGATACTTCGGCAGTTACGCCTCTAATGACCAATTTGATCACAATGGAAGCACTTGGCATTTGCGGCCACCTTTGGCTTTGCCTTTGGCTTTGCCTTTGCCTGTGGCTTATCAGCAGTCTTAGTGGCAACTTGCTTGCCCTTGTCTTGCTTTTTCTTGCCAGCCCATTCCTTCTTAAAACCCTTTCCCTTTTGAACCATAAGAACTTCCTTCTTAGGTGCAAGAGAGATGTTTTGCTCGGCAGTCATGAGCATCCCATGTAACTCAGCAAGGGTTTTCGACACCCCATTCATATTGAAGTTCGACCTAAACTGGTTGAAACCTTCATGAAGTGAGTGTAGTATGATGTCAGTAGCCAACTCTTGGCTATAAGGAAAGCCCAACCTCTCCATTGCCTCGAAATAACCAATCATTTCAAAGACATGAGTGGCGACCGGCTTGCCTTCGACTAACGCACACTCAAGAATAGCCTTGTGAGTTTCATACCTCTCTATCCGAGCTTGTTCTTTGAAACATGGTTTTCGGTTTGTCGGATAATACTGTAGGCATCCAAGCATGCAAACCTCTTTTGAAGGCTTGGTTCCATAGCCGCAAGCATAAGGCAAGTAACAATTACTGACCTTTCTGCAATGGCCTTATGGGCCGCCTTTTCAGCTTCAGTAGAGGTGGTTGTTAAAACCGGGATCGGGGTTTCAAGAACATCCTCTCGACCTTCAGATCTAAGAACAATTCTTAGATTCCTTTCCCAATCAAGGAAGTTTTTCCCGTTCAACTTATCCTCAAGGATTGAACGTAAGTTAAAAGGTGAATTATTGTTGTTACCAGACATGATATCTACATAGAAGATGCAAAAGTAATAAATATGTTTTATCATAATAGCTTTTAACCAATTTTAAACACTTTAAAATAAAAGCTATGCACTTGACCAATTTTCAATGTGTCCCCTTTTGAATCAAGTGATTCTAAGATCCTATAAAACATGATTTATAAGTGGACTTTGGCCTCAACTTAAAACCAAGTTTAAAAGGTAAGTAAACTCCTTTACTAATTACAACAATTGTAATTCTTCGTTGATGGGTGATTGCTAAGGTGATCAAAGCTCCCAGGTAAGGAAGTTACCCACAACGTTGGGAAGAGCCTTCCTAATCCTAGACAGAACTTGTCACCCAAACACAAAAACCCAACCCTTTGCTTCAAAATCCAAAACCGTTTTGATGATTTTGTTGGGCCAAACCAAACTAAACATGCAAATTTCGGAAATTTACTCTACTTAGCCCAAGATTGGAAGTAACACTCTGCTTTGGCAGAACCTATTACTAACGATCAAAGTTTTAGTAGATGTTTATTTGGAATAGCAACTACCCAATATTAGCTTTAGGGACCTAAGTAAATTATTATGTGATTTAATTACTAGTGAACTCATTGCAAAAATAAATCACATGCATAATAAAACTTAGAAAACATTCAAAAGCAATATTTAAATGCATAAAATAAAATTGTGATCCTAGTATGGCCCCTAACCCTAAAGACTACTCTTTAAGGCCTCCATTCTTGAATCATCATGGATCTCCATCCTTGTGCTTCATGGGATAAGATTGAATCACCATTCTTCTTATTACAACTCGAATAAATATTTTGGAATTTTAAACTAAAAATTACAAAAATACCAACGATGCGTAGATCGTATTTATATTACAAAAAATACATAAACGATACGCAGATCGTATTTTCTATCCAAATTTGGGCCATACTAGTCACCGCATGTATTCATAATATCATATATATAAAACATGCATTTTAATCAACTATTAAATAAATTACTATGCTTTAACAACTTTAAAACATAATAACACCATCTAGATTTAATCTCATATTAAATCAAATGGTGAGTACCTTAAGACAAATTTTAATCATATTAGAATTTATCTCCCAAGGGCTTTAAAATATTAGTCTAACAAATTTAATCAACTATTAAATTTAAAGAAAAATAAAAGAAAAATACATAAGCACTCTAAGGCACCACATATATTTTAATCATATTAAAAAATATAAACATAACATGATATTCAATCACATATACTAGCATGAAAGAATTAATCAACTTATTAAAACTAACATTCTAACATTAAATTAAACACCATAAAATAAACTCCCAACATAATTGTAATTCATTTAAGCATTAGCATAGGATACCAAGCATAAAAGCTACTTAATATGCATTAAGGGAATAAACGGATTTAAACGTTTTAATCCGTTGAAAACAAGAACCAGCCGTTATGGCCAGTGAACAGGTCGCACCCCGCGAGCAGGAGGGTCGCACCCCGCGAGCAGGAGGGTCGCACCCCGCGAGCAGGAGGGTCGCACCCCGCGACCTGGTTCGCACCCCGCGACCAGGCTCTACCTCCGTTTTTCAATCTCAATTCAGGTAATTTTAATCGATAAACGCATGATTTTCTTTATACAGTAAAACATTTTAATGCAAAAATAAATCATACTCGGCCTCTAATTCAAGAAATCATGCCATGAAATTATACATAATCAAATTAAGCATAAAAACTCAAAGCATGCAATTCATGAATCATACATATATACATCATATTCTAATTAACAACTTAATTAAAACATGAAATAATATAGGGATATTATCTCAGATAACCCTGACTTATAGGCCTTTTCCAATATAACCCTGACTTTGGCAGCCCTGTCTCCGATAACCCTGAACTTGATTTTTGTCATTAAACTTGACGGAATTTGTCACGGCGTTAACTTGGTTTGACTTTTGCTAAATTCATCTCTTTCTCTCTCTTTCCTCCTTATCCTCACCTTCATCTCTGCTCACGCTCTCTCTCTCTCCTCCTTCTCCTCACCTTCATCTGCTAATCAATTGCGAGAGTTTCTCACAAATCGAATTAATCAAGAATGAACACGAAAATTCGAACGAATTTCAGCAAAAAAAATCGAGATGAATTTCAGCACAATAAATCGAACGAATTTCATCTAGTGTCGACGCCGCCATTGAAGAGGAGGAGAGAGAAATTCCGAGCTCGAAGAGCGGCGAAAGCAACAACAGAGATGGATGTAAAGGTCTGAGTTCCTCGAGACGCAGCCGTTGAAGAGTAGGAGAGAGAAATTCCGAGGTCTTTCCATTGAATCTGTCTCGCCGGCGACAGAGGAAGTAACTAGAAGATTTGAAGAAGCACTGGAGAGAGAATTGCAGGAATTGCCGCCATTGTTGCTTAAGCTCGCAAATCTTTGTGATTCTAATAATTTCTACAATTTGATTTTTTTTATTTAATTGTTAATATATTGTTTTAAGCTGTTTAGGGATTACATTGTGGTGGGCTGGTGGGTTTATTGATTTGTTGAGCTATGATTCATCCTTTTGTTATTTTTGGATTGGTTAGGAATATTGATTTGTGGGTTTTTTATTTTATTGGGATATTATTGGTTAGGGATATTTGTTGAGCTGTTTAGGAATATTTTTTTTTTTAATTTTTTTTTTGTTCTAGTTTTGGAGTAGTGGTTGGATGTGGATTTTGTTATGATTTTGGGTAAATGGGTTTGGGAAAAATATGGATTTTGTTATGAGTTTGGGAAAAATTGATGAATGCTTGAGAAGAGATGAAGAACAAAAGAGAGAAGAGATGAAGAACAAGAGAGAGAAAGAGATGAATTTAGAAAAGTGGTTGGATGATGGTGGTTTTAAAGATTAAAGAGATTTACCTAAGTTTGGGAACCATTGATGAATGCTTGAGAAGAGATGAAGAACAAGAGAGAGAAGAGATGAAGAACAAGAGAGAGAAAGAGATGAATTTAGCAAAAGTCAAACCAAGTTAACGCCGTGACAAATTTCGTCAAGTTTAATGACAAAAATCAAGTTCAGGGTTATCGGAGACAGGGCTGCCAAAGTCAGGGTTATATTGGAAAAAGGCCTATAAGTCAGAGTTATCTGAGATAATATCCCAATAATATAACAATTATATATATACATGTATCGAAAAATGTATAAACAACTTTTATACTCCCACTAGATTAAAATCCTATTATTTTAATCATGCAAATAATATCCTCATGCTAATACCCTCCCCTAAATGAATTAAAATGAAGGAAAACATGCATCAACATGATCATATTAATCTATGCAATAGGAGCTCTGATACCACTGTAGTAATTTAGATGCTTTATGCGGAAAAAACGAGTATCACATACTCAAACATCTAACACCAAGATCTTTGCATAAATTAACATGAATCTATAAAGAGTATAAAATATACCTCTTGATGCGTGAATTCCACTTCCACCCCGAGCCTTCTAGTGGAGATCCTTTAGAACGTCAAACGCCGTTCCTCTAGTATTGGTCCACGAACAACCCTTGGATCACCACGTATGCTAGTACGGAAGAGAGGAGAACCCTCTTACTTTTGAGATGAATGATGGCCGAATGGAGGAAGAGGGGAGAGCAAGGAAAATCAAAATTTTCTCTCTCAAATGATAAAAAATTTCACACCTTTGTAACCCCCATATCATTATATAAGGTAGTTACAAAGAGGTGTTTCATGAGGCTTTATTTTGCCTCATAATGTCATACATTATGAGTCTAATAAACTCATGAGTTACAACTCATCCCACCCATCTAAAAACCGCCCAACCCATTTTACAAATGGATTTGGGTAATATCCAAGGGTTGTCACATTGTGTGACCTCATAGGACCCAATACATATTAGTAGTTGGCCTAAATATACTAGCCCAACAAACCGCAATTAGCTTCTAGCAAAACGTTGCGGTCACCTAATATTATTGAATATGTTATCTCCATAATTTGTCCATATACATTTAGTTTGTTACACTTGATCGAGGACAAAATCCTTCAATTACAACCGTACAAGTAGCACGACAACTCAAATATAATTATAATCATTCACAAAAACAATTGATAAGAATTTCCTTGATCACTGTGGATGTCAACTACTATAGTTAATTAAAGTCTAGAGGAGTACTTGCAAATTAAGATCGAATCTTGTCTACGTCTTTGCCCTTTATGGCTTCCGAAACACCAAAATCTATACAGACCTCCTTACAATCAGCTCCATCAGGATATGCACTATGGATTAGGAATCCTTAACCTAGGCTTCAAGGACAGCACATGGAAAATCGCGAATTTCAAATGATCAAAGTTCACAATTACAAAACATCATTGGAAAGAAACAAAGTTGGTGGAAGGAAAATTTACACACAATCAGCACAAGTCCAAAGCAAGAGCACCATTATCCTATTCACATGGAGAATTTCATGTTCCTATTGAATTAATCACAACCATCTTTATGCATTTCGGTTTTCAAGTTGTCAACTACATAAATTGTTATGCAATCTTTGTTGCATGACCTTTATGCATCTCATCTACCAAATTTTGATATGCATTAAATAAATATAAATCAATCTTTATGCATGGCAATTAATATGTGATAAGTGTTGCTATATAGACCATGCAGTTAATTGCATGTTCTTGCTCTTCCAATACCAATTCACCTTAAACACTTAGATTTTCTCCTAAAACACACTTGAATTACTCATAAAATGTCAAGTCTAAAACTATCTTTTGTTTTACTTGCTTTAGCTTTTCATGTTTCCAAAGGCCATGACTACTTGACTTATGTAGTAACATGGCCTACAACATTTTGCCTAGACCTAACTCAATCCCTTCATAACCCACGTTGTCTTCAACCCGTGAAAACTGATAATTTCACGATTCACGGCATATGGGACCAATATTATGCGGAGTGGTGGAAAGTCATACCAACATCTTTTAGTACTAAATTTGATATAGGCGAACTGGCAAATTTGGAAATACGGCTTAATAGTAGTTGGATCAACAACATCAATCCAAATAATAATCAAGAATTTTGAAAACACGAATGGGAAGAACACGGTAGTCATATGCAATCTACAATGACCCATCGTAAATATTTTGAGCTTGGCTTATCGTGGTGGGATAAGACCAACATGTTGGATATCCTCACAAAAAATGGTTTTGTCCCGGGAAAGTTGCACGATATTAATCAGATGAATAATACACTTATTGCGGAGTTAGGTCGTGCTCCAATTATTTCGTGTTCATTTATCAATGGTCAACACTGCCTGAAGGATATCCGGGTTTGCTTAACGAAGGACGGAAAGAACATCAGGAAATGTCATATGCTATACAAGAAAAATACTTGTCAATCTAAAAAATCACAAATTTATATCCCTTTATAAAATTCCTGTTTATGTAACATGAAGGGTCGGGATACAAATGATTAATAAAATTTGTTTTCTAGAAGCTATTTTTAATTATATAATTTTTTCTTTGTGCATTACGAAGCATACAATAAAACAGCTAAAAAAAAGTAATACGATTATTTATGATAGCTTAATGTACTTCGTATTATGTACATTAGGCAATCAATCACTGCTAAAATGCATTAATATCGAAATTTGGATAGCATATTAAGGCGCCATTAATAAGAACTTGCAAAAATCATTTACTTACTACTAAAGTTCTTTAGGAAAAAGACACTTGTCGAGCTCTGGAAAAAAAAATCCCCTCCAAAACAATTTTTTTCTCAATATATCTTAATCCTAACACATTCAACAAAAAAAATACTATTCCAATTTTAAATTATTCAAAATCCTATCAAATTTGAAACTAAAAGCCTGTATCTAATTTTAAAAAATTGATTTTTTTTTTTAACTTAAACAATTATCTATGTGAATCATAATAGAAATATATCTTTTTAATAAACGTAACTGGCATACAAATAGAAACATCTATAACTTTAAATTTTCAAATCATATTAAATATATTTCCTTACTTTTATATAACTTTAGAGTTTCAGATACTACCTTATTAGTTCATCTAACTTATCAGTTTTAGCTCCTTTCCAACTAGTACGGCCAAACAGACCCAATGTCTATATAACAATATTATGTTTAAATGAAATATTGATTAATTCGCAAATGTACATGAGTCCTGAAAAATTTACTAAAATTTAGACTTCAACATTCACGCAAATTCAATTAAAATTTTGTAATACATGCATCTATCGCACGGGTGCTATACTAGTTACTTAATAAAATAAACAGAGAAAAAGATCGTCAAAGCATCATAATGCTCCAATAAACAAAAGACTCTATTTAATTTTTTTATTTTTATTGTCGCAAATAAGCTACATACGGTACAAATTACAAATTGAAAGGGAATTCAAACATATAACCAATTGCACACAAGCCTTCAATTTTGAGTTTATGACCACTAGACCAATATTTTATTGATAGAAAATTGATTGCAGACAATTTGTTGAAAGAAGAAAAACTCGGGAAACATTCACCAATATTTTTATTGATACATGGCTAGAGGGCAGCTCATTAACTCTGTTTTGATAAGCATTCACCAATATTGGGCCCAGGTATACATTTAACCTAAAACAATCTTGTATGAAATTGTGAGGATTTGCAGATCCTTCCTCTGGAGTGGGCAAACTTACTCTCAAAAGCCTGGGTTAATTGCCTGGAATAGTCTCTGCTGTGAAAAGAAATTTGGAGGCATAGGCTTTAGAGATATCTTTTTGTGGAATATAGCCAACATGGGTAGATATGTTTGGGCAATTGCAACAAAGAAAGATAATGCCTGGATTCGATGGGTAGCTGATTTGTATATTCAGAACTCTGACTGGTGGCAGTATGTGCCCCAACAAGGGGCTTCATGGTCCTGGAAAAAGATCTGTGAAACACGAGATAAATTGAAAGCTGTGTTTACAGTGGATGAGTTCAAGGCAATGTCTGCATATTCTGTCAAGATGGTTTATAACAAATTAGTTCATCAGCAACATCAAGTGACTTGGAGTAACTTCATCTGGAACAGACTCAACTTGCCAAAGCATCGTTTTATTTCTTGGCTTGTTGTGCTGAATAAACTTCAAACTACTGAGAAGCTAGCCAAGATTGGTATCTGTGTGAATGGTAATTGTCTGCTATGTGGAAGAAGTTTAGAAAGTCATGCCCACTTATTTTTTGAATGCCATTACAGCATGAGATGTCTCGCGAGCCATAAAAGATCGGGTTGAATATTCGAGTGCACTACCACCGATTTGGGAAGGATCTTAAGGTGGATCAAGAGCAGCGAAACCTGTCTCGGTTCAAAAAGAAGGTGTTCTATCTTTGCTATTTGCGCCCTCATTTACAAGATATGGCAGAGTAGAAATGAATGTTTTTGGCTACAAAAGGTTCCTCTTATACATAGAGTAATTAGAGACTTACAATTTGTAATTAAAAGTAGAGTGTTAGCAGTTTTACCTGATAAGATTTCACAAACAGATATATAGGATTTGGTTTCAAGAGTTAGCTTAGTTAGCTTCTCTTTTTTTGGCTTGTTTTAGGCTGTTTTGGTTGTAAATTGTTCTGTTGGATATAATACATCTTTCTTACTTAGCAAAAAAAAAACTCGGGAAACCCATTGGTGTAATGGACACAATAATAAAATTTATAGAGTGAATTAAAACGATTGTGAAAAGTAGGTTCCCCAAACATAATCATTTATGTAAACAGTTAAGTTATCAATAACCTCTAATCTGTTTTTGCAGATGAAAATATAATAAAAAATACAACGTAAGGATCAGAGGCGGAGCCAACATGGGTCACGTGGGGTCACGTGACCCCTCGAATTAAAAAAAAAAATTAAGGACTTTTCGTAAAAAAAAAAAAAAAAAAATTTAAAGCAACAAGTTCAGCGGACAGCGATGAAAGAGGACTGCAGTGCGCCAGTGCCCTGTCCCCATCAACAGGCTTTGTCTGCTGTTTTACACTTTTACTGTTGTGGACTTGTGGTCTGCCACTTACCACTTGCCACTTGGGCCCACTTGTTGTGTCATGTGTGAATGTGATAATTAAATCAAAAATTAAAAATCAAACAATACAACTCATCGTCTCATCTCTCACCGCTCAAGGAGACCGACGGACCGGGCGACTCACGTCTCAAGAAATTTCATTCGCCCGGTTCGGCGGCTTCGCTGCTTTCGCACGCCGGAGTCCGTCCAGGCGACCTGCGATCTGCGACCACCGCACCTGCGCACCGCACCTCCGAGGCTCCGACAGTAGTCCGACGGTCCAACCGGAGTTCGTCCATCAGGTATTGTAATTTTAAACAGTTTTAAATTTTAATTCTTTTACATTATTTATTTCCTAATTCCTAAATTGTATATTTAAAATCTTATTTGGTTGATATTAATTGTAATATTTGCATACATGTGTGAAATTTCGAATTTGTGAAGTGTGATAAGCGATTGATGCACTTTGTCAGTTTGTTATTAAGTTTTTTTTGTGAATGTGTGAAATGTGAATTTGGTAGGTAGTGTTAATTAATTTATAATTTTCTATGATGATTTAGTTTCTTTATGATGGTAATTTATTGATTGATTTTCATATAGTTTAATAGTTAGTTCATATGTGTTAATTTGTATTAAATAATGAATATAGGAAACGATGAGTGATATACCTAGATCAAAAAAATCAAAGGCAATGGAAAACAACCCGATCTTCGACACTTTATGTTCAAGAAAATGAGATCTCAAGATAATTCATGTTCTTCAACGCCACCGGTAGATAGTGGTACTCCGTCATCTAATGCTAGTGCGTCTCCATCTTATGATTCTCCTCAAATTAACGAAAATGATATGAATTTGGGTGGTTCAAATACGGATAGTGTGCCATTAGAGAATGAAGAGTCGGTTTATGATGTTGAACTTCTTCCTCATGACCCGGGAAAAAGAATAAACATAATGGATTATCCTTCAAATCAACGTAATACGATTAGGAGGGCATATATCCTTAAAAAACCTTGTCAACCAAAAACTCATAACTTCCCTCAAAGAGATCTTGGGGGGCCGCGCCCGCGTCGATTTGTTGCTTCTTGGTTTGAAAAATGGGATTGGCTTGAATATAGTATCGAGAAAGATGCGGCATTTTGTTTTGTTTGTTACTTGTTTAAGAATGATATTGAAGTTAATGTGGGAGGAGATGCATTTGTAGATGGAGGATTTAGGTCATGGAATAAATCGGAAAGGTTTAAGATACATGTTGGAGGTGTAAAAAGTGCTCACAATCTTGCTTATGAGAAATATATGAATTTGAAAAATAAGAAAAAAAAATCAATCATTGAAACTTTTGATGATGTAAGTGATGTGATTAAAAGTGAGTATGAAACTCGCTTGAGAGCTTCGGTTTCTTGTTTGTCTTATCTATTGCGGCAAGGGTTGGCATTTCGTGGACATAGGGAAGATGAAGAATCTCTTAATAGGGGAAATTTCATTGAGCTTTTGAAATGGTTAAAGTCACATAATGAAGTTGTTTCAAAGGTCATTTTTGAAAATGCTCCCGGAAATTGTCAATTGACATCTCCCATGATTCAAAAAGATATCATAAATTGTTGTGCTAAAGAAACAACTAAGCGAATTATAGAGGACATTGGTAATGATTACTTTGCTATCTTGGCCGATGAATCTAGTGATGTATCCCAAAAGGAACAACTAGCTCTTTGTTTGCGTTATGTTGAAAAGAAAACGGGAAAGGTAGTAGAGCGATTTCTTGGACTTGTTCATGTTGGGGATACCACCGCTTTGTCTCTTAGAAGTGCAATTATATCTTTGCTTGTTGATCATTCATTAAGTCCTTCTAAGATTCGAGGGCAAGGTTATGATGGGGCTAGTAACATGAAGGGTGAGATAAATGGCCTCAAGACTTTGATTATGGATGATACTCCAAATGCATACTATGTTCATTGTTTTGCTCATCAACTTCAATTAACTCTTGTTGCGGTTGCTAAAAAGAATAATGAGTGTGGTTGGCTTTTTGATACACTTGGAACCTTGTTGAATGTGGTTGGAAATTCTTGTAAAAGAAGAGAAATGATTCAAGACATCCAAGCTCAAAATGTTGCTCGATCCTTAGAAATGGGTGAACTTGAAACGGGGTCGGGGTTAAATCAAGAACTTGGTTTGAAAAGACCCGGTGACACTCGTTGGGGTTCTCACTACAAAACTCTACAAAATGTCATGAACTTGTTTCCTACAATTGTTGATGTACTTGTGATGATTGGAAAGAATGGTTCAAATGCAGATGATAAGGCAAAAGCTCAAGGTGTTGTGCTCTTACTAGAATCGTTTGATTTTGTTTTTATGGCACAATTAATGTCTACAATATTTGGGTACACTAATGACTTGTGTAATGCTTTACAAAGAAAAGATCAAGACATTGTTAATGCCATGAGACTTGTTTCTTTGACTAAAAGAGTATTGCAAAAAATGAGGGATGGTGGGTGGGAGATTCATTTGAGTAAGGTTACCTCATTTTGCAATAAGCATGCCATTGTTGTTCCCAACATGGAGGATAATTACATTCCTCAAGGAAGATCAAGACGTTTTGTCAAAGAAGCGACTTACCTTCATCATTTTCGGGTGGAAGTGTTCATAGGAGTAATCGATCTACAACTTCAAGAACTTAACAACCGTTTTGATGAAGTTAATATGGAGTTACTTAAATGCATGGCTTGCTTATGTCCCAAAGATGGATTCTCTTCTTTCAACAAGGAAAATGTACTTAAACTTGCCACTCTTTATCCTTCCGAATTTACAACTAATGATTTGGATACTCTTGATTGTCAACTTGATATATTCATGGAAGATATGCGGGATGATAGTGGTGAATTCCAAGATGTCAATGATCTTTCTTCCCTTTCAATGAAGTTTGTTGAAACAAATAGGAATGAAGCTTATCCACTTGTATTTTTGCTCATCAAGTTGATGTTGATTCTTCCGGTTGCTACGGCAAGTGTGGAAAGAGTGTTTTCGGGAATGATTTACATAAAAAGTAAGTTGCGAAATAGCATGGGTGATCAATTTTTGAATGATTGTTTGGTCACTTTTCTTGAGAAAGAAGTGTTTCTTCAAGTTTCCGATGATGATATTATTGATCGTTTCCAAAAAATGAAGACTCGTCGAATGCACTTGTAATTTTTTATTTTTATTTATGTAATTTTTTCTTAGTTTGGAATGTATGACAATGAATATTAGACAATGTTTCTTTGCGTAGTAAAATTTTCAATATTGAATATTTTTTGTCTTTTTTGTGACCCTGCGATTTTGAAATCCTGGCTCCGCCACTGGTAAGGATTAAATATAACTAATATTGTCAATCTTATAGTCTAATCCAATAATTTTATTAAAAATTTACGAGTACAATTGTTGTTGGTTGTTGTTATTGGGTGGGTTGATAGGTGAAAGGCTTTCTACATAGTTGAACACCCCTAGAGTGCCATTATAAGAGTCAAGAGGTTTAATTTGGACACCATGCTCTTCCACTTGATTATCATGAAGCCCATATGAAATCAACCGTCCATTATTATCACCTAAGAAAATCCGTTCATCATCTGAAATTCCAACCACACTAAACTCAGGATCGAGAGTTTGTGTTGCAATTGATACATGCAAGTCCCAAGAATCCTCGACACCATACTCTTTCATTATCCAAACCTCAATGTTTTCCTTCTCAAGAGACATTGCAACAAAACAAATAGTCTCCTTAAGCACCCAAATACTCATCTTTGGTTTTATTACTTTATTGAGCGTAATTGGAGGTCCAGCCATTACTTTAAAAGAGTGATCTACCATACCAAATGCTAGGACACAATATGCTAACACCATACCATTATGTTCATCTCTTTTCACACATGACCAATGACAAGCTCCATGGATAAAGTTGTTGCAAAATGGTGGATCGGAAACAATATATGGGAAAGCCAAATATAAACCTTCACTATGGGCACAATATTGAAGACAACAAATATTCGTCCATGAATCATTGGCATTATTGTAGACCCTGACATGCCAAAATTCATCAGAAGGCCACTTATAGGGCAAGTCCCAGTGACAAATAACAACGACCTTGTATTCATTAATGGTATGATCATATCCAAATCCAAAATGAAAACCTTTTGGTTCACCCACCTCGTCGCCACAATCGTATACTGTAGAAAACCCACGTTGTAGATAAAGGGGAAACGGAAAGGAAACAGGAGGCAGAATGTGTTTGTAGGATCGAGTAGCAGGATTCCATAAAATTAGGGTACCACCAAATATGGGAATTAACCTATGGAATACACAGTAAATTCCATTAACATGGCCTACTATATGCATATCACTAATAATTTGATCAGCGTCAGCTTCTTCACATCCGGGGAAAAATTCATCAATGTTAGCCCCTCTAAATACCCACCTATTATCATTAAGAAACGGAGGAAGTTCCAAATAATCCTCCTCAAATAATAATAATTCAGATGATGATGATATTTCAACAAGAGGTTTGGTAATTGGATCTTTGCCAAAACAAAGCAGCTTACTTGTTCGAGATCTACTCAATTGATTATAACGAGAGATGAAGGATGGTTTTCCAGTAAGAGAATGCCATCTTTTACAAACGCTCTTGTATCGGAGAATAGATTTAACGGGTAATCGTAGAAGAATTTCTTCCTCGACATCACCTGGTATAAATAATGTTGCCTTCATTATCTTTGTTTTCTAACGTGCAATTTGTGTAAATTTGTTTTAAGCTAATAATGTATGAATGTATATGCTGGGAACCGATCCAATCCTTTTATAGGTAGACGGTAGACCTAATATCTTTTAATTATAGGCTAAAATTTAAACCAACCACATTTGGAACTTTTAGATCACGTAAAACTTGCTCCCTAATTCGAAACTGTTTCAAAGTTTATGATAAGAATACCTTTTTAGAAGTAGAATATTCAATTAGGACTAGGAGTGTTAGCCAATAGCCAAAATAAACCCTGCTTTGTTATCCAATACAGTAGACGTGATTGGCAATTTGGCATGACTATAGATTTACAAGAAGATAATTAGGCTACTAAAAAGGCTATCATTATTCATTAATGATACAAAATCCTAGTAAAATATAAAACCAGAATATTGACTTGGTAAAAACTAAAAGATAATAAAGTATTGCGGAAAATTAGTATCGCATTTAGGACTTGTATCAAAAGATGGGCCTAGCGCCACTTCTTAATCTTATCTCTTTTTTTTTTCTTTTTCTTTTTATAATATTTCAAATTATGTAACTAAAGTTGTTTGTAAATTTACCTATAATGACCCTCTTATTGGTTTATGTAAAGTTAGCTTTATAATCTTTCTTATCCAAAAATCTAATTATGTATCTTTATCCATCTAAAACTCCAATAACTCTAGAATGTAATTCCATTATTCATAACTTATTCCAATATTGATAACTTAGTCAAATTTAAAGCAGTCATGTGAGATCTTGTTTATTCTTTCAAGTTGAAAATTACGGATGGCGTAAATTGTAGGATTAAACAAAATTTCATGTTTAAATTCTAGGATTGGTATTAGATTTTTGTTGTAGGATTAGGATTCCTTTTAATATTAAGATTGTTAATAAATAAAATTAATAAAAATAAAATCTAATATTTTTTAAGGTTTTAAATTGTAGAATAACTATTAGGTTTTGCTGTGGGATTATGATTCTATTAATTAGAATTTTTACTAGATAAATTAATTTAAAAATATATGTATTTTCTACATGGTCCTCGCTATGCTCCTGGAATCTTACCCTTTTAGATTATATATATTGTTTGATTATGCTCTATTTTTCATTGTTTTATGTGTTTAATTGCATTGATCTTAAGATTTACTCTAAATCTCAGTTTCTTCTTTCATTATTTTCGTAGATTTAAGTTCTAATGTTTTGTTTTGAATCAAATTTTGTATGATTTAGTTTTTTCAATAGCAATCTTCTCTTAATGTTGAAGCCTTGGAGGAGATAATATTGAATTTCAATTGAGTCTTTTTTGGCTACAACTATATAATTTGCCTTCTGGTAGTCGATCCAATGAAAATGCATGTGAAAGGTGTTGAAAATATTGTTGGAGCTCGCAACGAAACTTTGGCTTATACTAGATAATATAAAATCGATGCCACACAAGAATATATAATATTTTGGGATTAAACAAACAACCAATATGAAGCAAATATATATAAAATAAGAATAACCTTCTTAATTATATTCTAACGTTTTGATGTGAATAACACTAATTCTACATCTACCGGAACACATTTATAATAACTTATATGCTAAACTAGGAATGCTAAATAAGGAACGATCTAAAAACCAATGATACATATTGTTTTGTTTCCCACAATTCCTCTTATTCCCACATTCTAAAATTAGGAGAATTGATTCGATCACCACTTATTCCCACAATTCTCCACCTCGTTTATTATTTGAGAACATTTAAAATTTTGGACGAACAAATTGTGTTATCGTATCTGGTTGCACCATATTAACAATGACTGCTTAAGTAACCTCTGGTTGGGATCAAACCGGTCGTACTTCCATTTATTGCTCCATGTATTGCCTAACATGGGATAATGTTTAGCAATTCCAAACAATGTTGGAAATTGTTTTCCGACACAACTTTGGTTAACATGTGGAGGGTTCTCATCTGTCTGCACCTTGAATAAGAGAAATCTTACCTTCCTCTATGACATCTCGAACAAAATGATATCTCACATATATATATCTTGGTACGAGCATGATGAACTGGGTTTTAGTCAAATAAATTGCACTTTGGTGGTCACAACTAAGATTCACACATTCCTACTTCAACCCCAAATCATCTAGAAGACCAAAAGCCACAACTATATAATTTGCGTTTTGGTAGTCGATCGAATAAAGATGCATGTGAGAGGTGTTGCAATGTTGGGTATGGTCATCGACATTGAGGGAGATGAAATCGATAGGTCCAAAAATCCTCCTCAAATTAACCCCCATTAAAGCTGCCCTAAAATTTCTCTCTTCCTCTGACCCAGAAAAAGCCCTTAAACACGATCACCGAAAAACTGATGAATTGAGCTAGTATATGGAGGTCTCTGGGTATACTGATGAAGTTATTGAGTTTTTTAGCGTAGTGGTAGTGGTAGTGGTGGTGCGGGGTGAGGAGCAAAATTTGGTTCATTGACCAATTATGAAGTTAAAACTGGAAAATCTACATTGGATAAGTCCCTAAAATGTCTCTATTGTTTTCCGAATATCCAATTAGCCTTATGAATCTTCCTTTAAAGACTTGTTGGCTTTCAAAACGAATTTCAAACTAAAACTCATTACAATAAGGCAATCGAAATCCGTACTCATTCCGCATAGGCAATAAAAAAAATATGTCTAAAATACTCGATCCGGTTTTTCGAATATTCGATCCGAAATATCTTAAGCTAAACGATTTTTCGGATCGGATCATTATGGACAACCTTATCCTAAACAGTTTGTTGTTGGTCTTATCTATGTAAAACCAATATAATTAGAATTTGTATATTACACATGTCGGATTTTTCGGGTCAAATTTAGTTGTTTCAGTTTAGATCAAGTTCAAGATAAATAAATTCGGATTGATTTGGTTCGAGCCAATTTAATTCGGGTTGATTCGGATTTTGGATCAGGTTAATTTTTTAAAAGTTGGTTAATGACTAAAAGAAAATATACAATTAGTATGATCTTTTTTAGACAATTTCATTTCTTCACACTTGCTTGTAATTTATGTTTCATTGAATAAAAGTGACATTGTTTGGCCCAACGATAAGGTAGGAAAAATGCAATTTGGATCATAAAACGAAAGGAAAGGACAAAAAAGTAGAAGGGCCCAACCGGGTTCGAACCGGTGACCTCTTGATCTGCAGTCAAATGCTCTACCACTGAGCTATGGACCCTTGCTCGTCTTTGTTGTCCACTAATTAGACATCTTTAAAATAAATAATTAAAAATAGCATCAACTGGATGAATAAACGGTAGCCTATAAAGCTTTAACGAGGTTGCTGTTGTTGCGTCTTTTTTATTGTGAGAGGAATTGTTGTTGGGTCTTTTAAAATATTGAAATTTATTCTAAAATATTAAAAGGTGTTCCTAATAAAATATATGTCGCTACGTGGAACCCCTTTCACTAGAAACATGCAATGTCATATGCTTAACAAGGAATATGTACTACAAAACTTTATGTAGTAAGATTGGAACATGCGACTAATAAATTGTAAAGTAGACATCTTACCCTCTTAGTCAACTATTAGATATGTTCATCACTCTACCTGAATATATATAACTTGGAAGTTGGAACATAAATATACATAACAAACTAAACTGAAATAAATATGAGCTCAAAGATTATTAGGATATATGTCGGCTAACTAGCCAAAGATTATTAAAATATGTCAGCTTGTTGATTAATAAACGTCCTTTTCGTGGAATATGGTAGATATTTAGCAGTGAACATGAAATAGTCCAAATTATGAAACAATCGAAGTTTGAATGAATCGTAGTGTGAGTTAGCAAAATGCCATTAGTCGGCTTGATTTTTTTAAAATATGGACGATTCAACTTCAAAGGTCAACCCACATGACATGATAGACTAGTTGATTGATAGCACCTATTCCGTGGAATTATCATTTCCTAATTCCTAACCACTCTTTCACAATATCACAATTAACATTAATACAAGTTATTTTTCACTGAAAGCAGGTAGGTCGGTACTCGGTAGGTCCAACAATAACATACTCCCCGTGACAAGAAACGTACATAAGAAGTGTAATTTTGCATAGCAACAAAAAGCTCATTCAGTACGCGAAAGAAGGAGCATAAACAAAATTAAGAGGAAGCTTAATGTAAACGTCTTTCGATGGGATTCGAATTTCATCCACTCTAAATTTGAAATACACAGAGCGTTTGACATAAGAAATAGAAAGGGAATAAAGATAGGAAATTAGTGGGTGAGATAGAGACAAAATAAAAATTTTCCTTTGTTTAATATAAGTTCAAATTAAAATTGAAATAAGTTACAAAATAACCAAAATGCCCTTACAACTCTCACCTTATCTCTTTTCTTCCTTTTCATCAAAGTCTCGAAGGTGAAATTGTCTTTTCTTCGCGTTTTTTTACCCTCCGCGCCTCCACTTATACCACCCCCTCAGAAAAAAGATTATTAGCTTTACATTTGCACTACTTGACATATAAATAGTATAGCTTAGTTGGTTGTTTTAAAAGTTGAAAAAGTTTATAACAAATGTTCACAGCCCCGTGTTCGAGAGTCCATAGCTCCACTTTTAATGCTTGATTGTATTTTTTTCCATCCTCTAGTTTTATTCAACTACTGTTTTTACTAGTTGTTTTTCTCTAGCTTGACTCACTTCACTATTCATTACTTGAAAGCAGGGCCTTTACCCACATATATTTGGGCTATTAGCAGTTAATTTACAAAGTCAAATTGAATTATGGAGTATTTATAATTCATCTCTTGTTTTTGTCTTTTAATTTACAAAGTTTATTTGAATTAAAAAGTACTCTATAATTCATGTCTTATAATTCACGTCTTACCTATATATATTTTAGTTTACACCGATTGTTAATAATTAGCTTTAAAATGTGTGATGCACATGTTTAAAAAAGAATTATATCCTACATGCTCTTAAAAAGTAAAAAGTTTTTATGGCAAAATTTTTCCAACATTAAGGATCTATTCTCTTCACTTTATTTTTGGTTATCTAATCTTATATTATTTTTTCAGAGCTTTTCTTATTTATGAACTTTCCTTATATTTTCTAAACTTTTTCTAAACTAGTCTGTACTTTTCCTATTTTTTCTGAACTCTTCTAAACTTTTCTCTTTCTTTTTTTCTGAATATATATTATTCAATTTGTCACAATGTATATTCCTTTAATTTCCTCTGGTATGACTATTACCAAAAGCAAGTTAAGAAATAGCATGGGAGATGAATTGTTAAACGATAGTTACTTACTTATCTTGAGAAAGATTTGTTTTATTATGTAAAAGTTAATGCGATCATAAAACGGTTTCAAAATTTGAGAACTCTACGTGGACAATGGTAATCTTCTTTCATTATTGACTTCAAGATTATATTTGGATTTGCAACATTTTTAATTTAGTAGTGATGACTTTTTATTTGACTCGATAGTATTGTAAAATCACGCTACCCCTCAACTGAAATCCTGAATCCGCCTCTGCCCCCTCCTAGTTATTATTTTGGTGGGATACAAAGGGTTTTTGTCCCTATCTCTATCCCCTTAAACAAACACTACCTTTCTAATGTCCTCCCTCCTTCCGAAATTGAAGGCAGACAATTACCAAATGGAAAAAGATCGTACAGATTTCACCAAAAGAAGTGTTTGTCACCTATATATATGCAATTTGATTCTGGAGAACGACGTAATAAAGACAACGTAGCCGCGTACCTTAAAACAAACACATATCAACCATATATTTTTTTATGAGCACGAAACATAGAATCCCCACACTTACATATAGACAGCAGGTTAGCATAACACCTTTACCACTCACTTTGCGGTAGCTAGGCAACATTAAACACATGCATTATTTTGCAACTTTTATCGTTCGTTCATCTACTTATTTTTGATAAATATGACTGACATACGGGCAAAGTAACGCCAACTTTACAAAAAGTATGTCATCAAACCATATTCTAATAAGATTGTGTCTGCTCTAACGATATTTATGTATTCCTTGTCTTCAAACCCACCACACCGTATGATATACGTATAATACTATACGTCTACGTAGCTCTTTCATATCATCTTCTAAAAGAGTTTGATGTGTTCTGTATACGGGACACCCCATTTATGGGTCGTCTTTTCTCAAGCGTGGTTCTCGGCAAAAATATCCAGAAGTGAAAGAGCCTGCAAGCACACAAAAGAAAAAAAAATATATTAGAGTTTAGAACAAAGCATTTGATATTTGACATACACCATATCGAATATGTTCTCAGTGAGTTTACCTCTGGCACGCTTAACTCAAGGCGGAACTTGGGACCGTCATAGTGGTGAAGGATTGGCCTGAAAGCATCCTCATCTAAAGGTTCACAAAGTTGTCTAGTTTGGACTCTCACCTACAAGTAGATTGAGATGGTAAGTATGTCAGCACAAAACCTCGCAGCACAACATGTGTATGTTACAATGATCTAGTATGCTAGACACATTAATCTTTCATCTAGACACTCGAATACGAGTGCAAGGGCAAAGCACCTCAGCACGTTTCAAACACAAATAACCTAGTATACTATACAATTACACATTCTTCCACTCTATTACGGCTTTGTTTTCCTCAACTTGAGAAGTAAGATCAGATAATTTAAAAGTTCAGTCTCATTTAGTCCATCTAAGTTCAAAATAAGTTAAAGTTGAGGAATAATAAGGGCTACCAAGTCAAATTCACAATTACAATAAGCTCCGATAAGTTAAGTTCAAAGCTAGTAAGCTCTGATCAAGTGATCAGTAAAACTTAGGAGAAGCAAACGCACCCCAAGTGTTGCAAGATCCTGTTATATATGTGGAATTGACCAAAGATACAACAAACTTGCCGACAGGAGGCAGAGATTTTTAATGTACCTGAGCAGGAAAACGAGATTCGCCAGCGTTCTTTTTGTCTTCCCAGGCTGTTGGATCAATGTTTGTTCCTCCAAAACTGGCAGCCTGTGCACAAAATATGTATTAGCTTTCATTTCCACTCCTAAATCACGCTCCACTTATTTAATCAATAACTTACTTAATCAGAAGTATATCAAGAGTCATTTTCCTTCATATAAATTAGCTAAGTGCAAATATTTAACCTACAAGTAATAACAACCACTTCAACAAATAAAATTAATTATAACTGTGACTCACCTCATATATACCATGAAGCTGGTGGGTGGAGTAGTTGTAGAGAAAAAGGGGTAACCCTGGTGTTATTTGCCTTACTGAATCCCGGTAACGTGGCGGCAAACCTAAAAAAAAACAATTAAAGTTCATGAGTTAGTTCATGACTCTCTTTCCCACTTCCAACTACTTTCAAATTCGAGAACTTGTACTACCACTTGTTAACTTGTATCATATATCTGAACTTTATGAATATATAGAAAATTACATACTTAGAAGAAACAAATCAATCCTTAAATTATCAACCATTTCCAGATTTAAAAACCATGTACTACCACTTGTTAACTATACCACTTGTCTTTACTTTATGTAAGCACATATATTAACATTCTTAGAAGTATCTAGGTGGTATTAACAAGCTAATCCGAGTAGCGGCTCAGCTTGTAACACTTCCATTCAAGCTCGAGCCAAGGTTCGAGTTTAAATTTTCAACTTTTCCCTTAAGATTCAACTTGAGTTTGAAATTTATTGGGTTTGCTACTTCTTTTGAGCTTCCCACAAGTATGGTGCACATTTTTACTATATATTTTGAGTTAAATCTGAAAATATGTAGAATGAATAAGACACAAAATATTTTGGGTTCTGCACGAGGTTCTCTAGCCAAACTTACTTGTGCTAAAAAAAAAAAAAAACCTTAGTTGTGCTCAGCTAATGAAAGTATGAGCCAAGCTCGTGTAATTTATTGAGCGAGTTAGGCTCATTAGCACCCCTACCAACAAGATATGAAATCAATCCTTAATTCCGAACCACTTGAAACTTTATAAACCATGTACAATGTACCACTTGCTCACCAATCACCATATCATATGTCTAGCTACTTGAAACTATAGAAGATAACATGCAGCATAGAAGTACAACACCAATCCCTCAGTTTTTCATCAAAGTAGTACGGATAAATTGGCCTAAATACAGAAAGCCAGAAACATTAAAGAATCAAAATTTCACATGATTGACTGACCAATCTTAAGCATGATCCATCTTCAGCAAGAAAGAGACAAAGCATAACAACATTATATAACATAAATTCCTTATTTATCCAAAAAAAAAAGAACATAAATTCCTAAACCTTCACATGCTTCAAACATAAAATTCACCTAATATGGACCTCCTAAAACATTATAAGACACATACCATATAAAAATACAATTCCTTAACTAGAAATCAAAATTTGTTGAGCAATAAATAGTAAACCTAGGTCAAAAATCCATGCTTTCCCACATAACAATCAAAACATTTCATAGGTGAACTATAACATCCATCAAAATTCCACCATCCAAAAAATCAAAAACAAAACAATGTTATAACTTATAATTCAGCATGATTCATTCACATTTTTACTCATCAATAAAAATTACTTAAAATAACAGGGGAGAAAAACTAACAAATTTTGCAATAAAAATTTATCCCTTATGAGATCCTCCACATAAGCAATTTTAACACCAAAATAACAAAACACAATAATCAACATTACCCAAAAAAATGCAGTAAAAAAATCTTAAGAGAGGAAAAAAAAACATACCAAAAAGTTGTCTCTTGAGATTTTCCTCCATGGTATCATTATTACACACAAAAATATAGCCACCAACAGTTTCATCTCTAGGAAGTGCCTCAGATGGTGGCAAAGTCTTAAACCTCTTATCAACACCACTTTTACTTTCACCATTAAAATCATTATTATTATTTTTACTGCTATTATTTTCCTTCTTAATCTCTTTATTCTTCTTCCCTTTTCCTCCAATTAGATGCTGATTATCCTCCCCTTTCAAAGATATATTCTTGTGCCCTTTTAAACCAACATTATTATTATTCACATTGAAACTCTTCAAAAATTGATCATTCTGATTTACACCAACAACACCCTTAGAATAAATCCCTTTGTTGAACCCACCATTGAGATTTATACCCGACCCGAAACCCGACCCGAGTTTCCAACCATCGTTAAAGGAATTGTTGAAATCTGGGTTAGAAGGAGGAGTGTTGTTGTTGATGAAATTACCCGGGTGTTTCGGGTCAAGATCTCCTCCGACCCGAATGTCGAAATTCCGGCGACCTTCGGTTTTTTTGGTCGGGTATGAACCAACGCTCCAGATTGAATCGTTAAGAGAGAGATTGGCTAAGTTTGAGTTTTGAACACGAAGTTGATCGCTGAATTGAAAGAATGATTGTTGGTTGTTCTCCATGTGTTCGACGAAATGCCTCAAAGAAAAGATTGATAAATTACAGGGAAAAAGTAGAGTAGTTGTTACTTTGTTGGGTGTTTCACTGTCTTGTTTTATGGGAGAAGACTTCACAAATGTGTTATGGGTGAAAGCAGGTAGATATATAAAGGAAGAGTCTTTGAGGAAAGTTCGAGGAAATCAGAGGGAGGATAACGTGTAAATTTGTCAAAGGGAAAGAAACTGTAGAAAGAAAAGGAAAGTTATTACGGAGAAATGTATAGTATAGTATTGCCGAAGTATTGCCTTCGTTATTTAAAGGATGCACATTTGTATTATCTATTTAATTATATTGCATATTTTTTCATAAATATTTATGAAAAAAATATAATGATGTGAGATTTATTTAATTCATTTTAATATATATAGAAGTTTTTCATAAAATAAATTATTAGGTGTAATTGTTACATCAGTAAATTATTACAAATAATAAAACTTATATTGATTGATTGGCCGAGAGATTGTGGTATCTTCGGTTTGTGTTCGTTTAAGTTTTTATTCGAGAAGCCTTAACGGCCTGAGCCTTGCCAAATGTTAAACGAGCCGAGCTCGAACTGTGTTACGAACAGACTTGACTCTTTATCACCCCTAGTTTTTACATGTTTTCTTTGTTTTTCCTTTTTAAATATTTGAGATTTATAGGTTTTCTTTTAAGACAATGGAACTATTAACTTATCATTGTGTAATATCTAGGTTAATATATTTATGTATATATATAAATATATTATTTTTCTTTATAAAAGTATAATCGAGTCCGTTCACGAGCTTTCGAGCCGAGCCACCAGGCCCACCACGAGTCGAGCTTTGACCGAGTCGATCCCGAACTGTTCGCGAACAGATCAGGCTCATTATCACCCCTAGTAACAACCCACAAACCACGTGTCTTTTGTAAAAGAAACTCAAATAACATGAAATAAAAAAACAAAATGACATGAGATTCATGTTATGGTGAAACATGTTACACTTAAGACGTGCTCTTTTTATAATATGAACTTTTTATAATTTTTATTTATATAATATTAAAGATAATAAGAATCTAAATAGTGTATTGAAAATGTGTGTACTATGCAAATGTTGCATCCTTTGGCAATTAGATGAAAAATATATTAAGATATATAGCTATAGTTTGATTTTTTATTTGGAATGATTAGGTGAGCGAATGGGAGAATATCGTCGGCGAAAAAACGCGTTTAATTTTAAGGGAAAATAGGAGAGAGAATGGAGGGAGAAAATGTTAATCTAGAAGATGGGACAAATTGGACCAAGTCATACGATGTCCTTGTTATTCTAGGATGTTCGGTGAGTTCACATTTTGAGAAACTTTTATTTTAATGTGAAGTATTTTTGATATTTTGCTTAGTTGTTAAGGTGAGCAAAAGTGTCAACTGGATGATGATAATAAAAGAAAAGGCGCGTGACATGTGTATGGATGTGATACTATAAGGTTGTTGGTATTGGGTTTGGCCGTTTGGGTAGTGGTGTATCACTGTATTGCTATTGGTAGAGTGGTATCATAATGGTTTTAGTATAATCCAAGCAATGTATATAGATGATTCTATATTTGTAATCGTATCAACCTAGCTATGCCTAGTGAGCAAATAATGTTTTATGGTTGGGAGTGAGATCCGTTTGTTCATTATCAGGTGTTGTAAAGGATTGGTTCATTGGATTGGACAGAAAAACGTGAGATCGGAATTGAATCACTGGATTGGACTGAAATCGTGAGAATTAAGGTTTAGTTAGATTGCCTTATTAAAATGAAATTGCTAATGAGTCGGGTTATTTGCCTGTTTGGACAACATCTTCCATGATGTTTGATATAAGGTTCAAAACTGTGATGTTATGTAAGGAAATAATTGACTTAACTAGAAATTCGAACTAGTTTCTTGCTATTTTATAAAAATAAAAGAATTGTATAATTTACTATAAGATAAAGGAGAAAAAAATAAAAGAAGCGTTGCGGTTGCTCATTGAGAACCACACATGGCATTCCTTGTGCATGCGTCATACGCAGACGCTTGGAGGCGAAGCAGAGTTTGTACCTGACAGACTTACATCCTTATTGGACTACTTTGATCCTTGGTGATGGGGTTAACAACCCCGATTTTGTATCTGAGGCAGTACAGGATTCTCAATACTTCTTAGAGCTAGTTGACCAGGTTCAAAATAGTGATCCTGCCATCTTGCGGAGTGCTTTAGAGGATCATCTGCGTAATCCTGGTGATTCAGCTTTTGAGCCTGACGTTGTTGAGAACCCCAAAGGAAGACCACGAAAGAATCATCCAAGTACAAAGCGTAATAAGAGTGGTTTTGAGTTCACATCTCATGGGTCGTCAAAGAGAGGTATCAAATCAGTAGGTTCAGTTATGAGCATGTCAACTTCTACAGGTATTATGTTTGTTAATTATATGCATTGATTATTATAATATTGATCTTTATGTAATTATAATATTAATAGTGAATAATTTTATTGTTGTAGGTCGGCAAAATGTGGATAATGATGACGGTTCTAGTGGGTTTCCATTCTACAAGTATGTTCCGGGGATTATTGGTCAGTACATCGTTAGATGGACGAATGTCCAATCAGACGGTAACTGTGGATTTCGATCCGTTGCAGATGCTTTTTTGAGTGGTGAAAACCATTGGGGTTTTGTTCGCACTCAAATGGCAAATGAGATTGCTGCTCATCGGGAAGTTTACAGACATATTTACTATGATCAGATTGACGCAGCAATAAAGCGCATTACCTGGTATGGAGGATCGTGTACTGAGGCGCATTGGATGGTATGTTCGCAAGACTTGTTTCCTATTGCTCAGATTTTCAACGCCGTAGTCATTTTGGTTGGATTGGGCCCAAGGGGATCTCTTTATCCGTGTATCACTGTCCTTCCTTGGGAATCCCGATCAGTAGCAACAGGTCCGACTGCGGAGCTAGTGATTTCACATCTTGGCAGTTATCAACATTACATTAGATTGGAGTTGGCACCCGGATCACCCGTACCACCTATTCATAACTTATGGCATACCATGCATGATGACAGTGTTGATGGGTGGGATAAGTTGAATGATGTGAGACGCTCTTTGTGGGACCAATTACTCACTACTACAAGGACATCAATATGAAAGTTTTGATTACATTGTTGATTTTTGTCGTATATTATAGTTTGTAAGTTTGAGTCAATGTTTTGTAATGTTTAGTATAATGATATCCATATTATGAAATAATAATTGATCTAATGATTAGTATAATATGTTGCATAAAATCAAAGTTCTAGTTAGTAATATCTGCATAGTAATCGGGAATTCATATTACATAACAAAACAACTTTAGCGTAAATAGTACATCAACCAAACAACTTATCTAAACTAGTACATCAAAACACATCATCAAAACTAGTACATCAAAAATTATTGATCACCATCATCATGAGGAGGGTCACGAGCACGATCTAAGCGCAGTGCCATATCCCAATCTCGAGCCATCGAATCCATCATCTCATATGACATCGAAGTGTTGGGGCGTTGATCGTTGTGCCGATCCTCCAGCAAAGCTCTCGTACAGTCAAAATGTTGGGCCATCCACTGCAAAATATGACTTAATAAGTTAGTTATGTTAGGTAACAATAATAATTAACAACAAAATTCTTAACTTATAATACGAAATGCATACATAGTGTGTGTTTGTAGTGTTGGCGCGAGCCGGATCCATGATGTCCCAGTGAGAAGGATAGGATGAGAATATGCAGAGTACCAGTCCATGTAGTCCGATGAACAATCTCCTGGCCGACCAGCACGTCTCAATTGCGAAACATTGAGACCAAATAAATATGGCTTGAAACGCTGCCATGATGACTCAGCTGCTGTTATGTCGTGCTCAACCTCATACTTCTTCGTGTTTGTCGGTCTGTATGCAAAGACGGGTTCAGGAATCGAAGAAGGAATAACCTGAACATAACCCAACTGTCGTAGTACACGATCTGGGTTGTACGACTCAACAATATCTCGGTAGCATATGCAACCGACATACAACGTCCTCGGAACCATCCTAGCCGGATCATCCCCGTATGGCATCCAAATGACCTGAAAATAGGAAACATAAATAATTTGATTAGTTTAATGTACTACTAATATACGACTACATTAATAAGCAAAATAAATGGCGTACCTCTGAAAGCTGAAGGTTGTCCAACCGTCTACGTATCGACTGAAGTCGAACAAGATCTTTGCTGACGATGTGAACATCCCACTTTCTAGCCCGGGGATCGTGATCAGACACCGATAAACCATCTCTCTGAGGTCGAAAACATGGGAAGTACTCGTATATCCAAGCCTGTAAAAGCGTGAGACACCCAGCAATCTGTTTGGCCGACTGCCTAGTCGCCACCCCTAGCTGACGATATAGAAAGGCCAAAGTCGCTGATCCCCATGAATACCTATGTACTGAGTCAAGGTCATCAAACTCAATAATGTTGTGGGGCGAGAGCCGGGTACCACTCTTATTAGTGAACAACGTACATCCAAGTGTGATGAGCAGAAAAGCGCGCATCTTCACATCAATGGGACGATCGACACTCCCGCATCTGCTAAAGATCTCGCTAACACTGACACCCCCGTTCTTCCAGATAGGTGTTGGGTCCTGAAATAGCTCATCCCGAGTAACATGGAGTAGCTCCTCAAACCGAACATACAAATCATCAGATGACAAAGCACCCCTCACTGTGTGACCATCAATAGGAACACGTATGATATGCCAAACGTCATGCAACATGATCGTCATCTCCCCGAAAGTTAGGTGAAACGTGTTCGTGTCCGGCTGCCAACGGTCTATAAACGCTGAAATCAGTGGGTAGTTAAGGTTCGAATACATAATAAACGGAAGATAGCTGATACAAGACACATCTACACGCAGTTGCGACTGCGGATCGAAGTCCCAATTCTTCAAACTACTAAACACACTAGCACGGTAAAAGAACGCGGATCATGGTAGATACGTGCGCTGATGTGAGCCGGATTGCTAGGAATCACGCTACCGTCAATAGGGCCCCCAGGCATAGACTCTGTAACTCTCCAGGAAGTATCACTAGCAACTCTGGCCCTGCTCGAAGTCCTACTACGTGCGGAATCTGACGACTCCGACACAAATCTCCCTCCTCTACCCTTCCTCACAGTGACGCGGGAAGTGGCCTCCTGTGGATCACCACTCAAAGCATTTTCCAACTCTTCCTCATCCCCGGTATCCCAACCCGGACTATGAGGCGCATCCTCAGGAATAGGATCCGCCCTAACCTGCTCTTCTGCCCTCGCCCTCCTACTCGATGCATTGATACCACGAGATCGAGTGTGTCGTGGCCCAGATCCCTCAACACCCACACTCTCGCGGCCTACGGCCCTCGACTGCGCCTAGTTATCAATATTTTTCATTAATCACTATTTAATCATTTTAATTCAATATCTAGCACCTTCGTCGTTTTTATATTATATTAACATTAATATAACTAAATTTGTCGCATGACATGCTAATTTAACTAAATATTATAATTCTACATTATTATTATTATTATAACTAATTAACATGCTACATTAATATAAATACAGGAATTATAACATGTTAATATCACTAAATAATATTATTATTACTAATTAACATGATAATATCACTACTAACATAATCAAAACATAATATTATTCAAAAAAAACATGCAAAACATAATATTATTACTGATATTACAACAAAACATAATATTATAAAAAAATTGCAACAAAACATTCGAAATTCAAAAAAAAAAATAATGGAAACGATGTACGTTTTCGTTTCCTTGGCGGAGGAAACGAAACAGATCTTCGTTTCCTCCACCGAGGAAACGAAACAGATCTTCGTTTCCTCGGTGGGGGAAACGAAAAAGAACTTCGTTTCCATGGGAACGAAATACTTTTTCGTTTTCGTTTCCTCAGCGGAGGAAACGAAAATTCACATCGTTTCCTTGCCGGAGGAAACCAAAAAAAAAAATTTCGACGTGGTGGTGGGATTTTCCGGCAAATAATAATCTAAAACTGACCTGGGATGATGATTTGCCGGCATCTTTCGCCTTCTTCCTTGGGCCCATGCTTTTTCCGGCGGTTTTGTGGTGGTGCCGACACTTGGTGGTGGCGTCGGTGGTGGTCTCACGGTAGTGGTGGTGGCGTCGGTGGTGGCGTCGTCGTTGATGCAGTGGTGATGGTGGTCGCCACTTGGTGGTGGATCTGGTGGTGGTGGTTAGGGTGGTGGATGGGGTGAGGTGAGAGAAAGTTAGTGAGAGTAGGAGAGAGATAGAGTGTTTGAGTAAGTGGAAGAGGGTGAGAGTGAGAGATGATGTATATGTAGGGGTAGTTTAGGGATGTCCTATAAAAAATATGGGCGATTTTTAGTAAATACGGGCGGTAAATAGTAATGCCCAATTTTAAATGGATAACTATAGTCTAAACTTAGATAATTCCATGCATAAGTTTGACCTATAGACTCCTTGTTCCAAGTTTCACAGATTCGACTAATTAAGTTCCATTTGCTGATTTATTTAACACAACTAGTTTTTAGGTCCGCGCTATACCTTGGTAATTATGATTTTCAATTATTAGTATCTTCTTCAATATGATAACATCATATATAGCACTTGGTTTAGTAGTTAAAATTTTAGTATATAAGTTTCAAGTCACGGGATCAAATCGTATACAGTGCATTTTCTATACAAAAAATATTCTATGTGGGACCAATCCAATTCCCACATGTCTCATAATACTCCGCAGACCGCAAGCCAAATTCATCCAAATTGCCAACAAAAAGTGGGCTTGATGTCTTGTCTTCTTTTCAGACCTTTGGACACTGAATTTGGATAATTGAGTGAAGACCGGAGAATGGCTTCTCTATTTTGAGGACCCATGGGCCATAACAAATAGTGTAGCTAGACTTCAGCCTGATTTTGACGAGGAAGCTCAGCAAGTGAATTATGATAGGACAATAAGTTGTACGAGTATAATTTTCTTCTGCTTAAGTATTTTCTATTTTTTTTTGACATGATAAGTATTTTCTATTTTAGACTTACATGAAGTCGAAATTGTATTTTTATTATACTACCATTTATTATTTTCATACAAATAAGTCAATGGAAAGTTTTTATATCAATATACCAAATTCTTTTTTTTCTTTATATCAATCTGGTATATCTATCATAATTCATAAACAATCAACGTCCATTTAGATGGAGCAATTTGGTCAAGACTCACTAAGGGTCTGTTCTCCCCAACTTATTTTCAGTTCAGTTCAGTTCCTAAATTATTATATTGCTATTAATTAGTTATAATTTAATTTAGTTTAGTTCAGTTCAGTTCAGTTATTTTATGCCGAAGAGAACAGGCCCTAAGTCACTATTAATAAAATCCATATATAGATTGTCTTATTTTTCCATACTGAATTGCCCCCCTCCTCCGAGCTATCAGTATTTTTCTCTTACTATTGCACCAAATGACAAAATTATTTACCCACATGATACTACTCTATGGAAGATGGAGTTGGAGTTAGTGAGTGGAGTGTTAGTTTTCTCATTTCAAAAGTTGTTTCAAAAGAACAAAAAGCTCATTGTCTCACATTGGTAGTTTAGAGTGCTTTATACCTTCTTTTTATAGAGTTTCTTTCCGTATACATTTGTTGAGGTTCATGTAGGAAGGAACTAGTCACCACACACGCGCGTCGGCCAAGTCGGGCGTGTGGCGCGGTTGTGGTTGTGGGATATTTTAGTTCAGTTACTTATTTTTTGCTAGAAATCAGCTTTCATATCTTCGCTGATTTCATAACCGTTATCCTTGATTGATTCTTTACTTAATTAATATTCCCGAATTGATTGCCTTGCCGTTTTTTGTGCTTTGCCTTCCTCTATATATATTGGGGCTTGTTCAGTCTTCTTGGACACAGAAAAAAAATTCTTCTCCCCAAAAATTCTTACACACGTTTTTCTTTATTCTCTCATTTTCTGGGCATTGTTCGATGTGCTCTCAAACTGTGACTCTATACTACACCGGAGGAGCAGTGGTCGTGTATCCCTGGAGGTTGGTTGCCAAGAGTCTGTGTGTACGTAACGAGGCATATTCAACTTTAGGGCAGTGTTTATCTACGCCACCACTATTTAGAAAAGTTGTTCCAATTAATCTACCAATTTTATTTCTTACTGATGGAACTATACAAGTACCGAAATGTAGCAAATAAAAATGAACAAAAGAAGTCCCTATATGATGAGATGAGTGGACAGGGTGGTGATCACAGACCAAGGAATAATTACTCTTTGGCTACAAACAATTTCAAATTAACTTTTTTGGCAATAGTAAAACAAAAGAAAATCTATTCAATTATCCAATTGTTATGGTCTTTTTTAGCTATTTACTTTGACTTTTGTACTATTTACATACCTTACTTTGTCCTGTACCAGTATGAGAGTAAATATAGATACAAGCTTGTATATGATATAAAGTTTATTTTTAATGTCTATATTTAAAATATCAAACTCTTAAAATTTAATAAATAGATTATAATTTTAATGGCCAAAATTGTAAATTGGCAAACATTATAGTCTAGCAAAATAGCTAAAGAATACCGTAAAGAGTAATGGATTGTATATAAAGTAATGTTTATTATCCCCTCCCCTTGTTCCTATTTTTTTCTTCCTATTTAGAATCTGTTTTAGAGTAAAAAGTCAAAGTAGGAAGAACAAATAGGAAACGAGGGAGCATTTGTTTACTCCAAAAAAATAATTTCATAATACAGAAACATAAAGTTCGACAATGACAATTTTAATTCATCATCTTAGAATACATTTTACTCCCTCTGGTTTTTATTAGTTTACCCATTTCTTTGGAGTATATTTGCCGAAGCACTAATTTGAACCTAACTATCTCTAATTATCAATAAGTAAAAATTACAAAAAGTTGATATTTGGATAATACACATCGAAATGAATCTAACAAAATCTCACATGACTATATTTTTCGCGAATTTGTCAGAAACCACCTTTAATAACCACATTTTTGTGAGAAACCACCTTTTAAAAAAAATTGTTTAATTAGCCACCTTTTTTGTTCTTTTTTTTTTGTTGGAAGCCACCACTTGCGTCCGGTCCGGTTTTGGACCGGTTGGACCGGAATTAATATTTTTTTATAAAAAAAAACACTTTTTCTTAGATTTAAATATATTAATAAATTCAATATATTAAAATATAATAATTCTAAAAGCAATAATCTTAAAGGCAATAAATATGAGGTTTTAACTTTCTAACTTTTTAAGTTTTAAACATTTTTTTAACTTTAAACTATTTTTTAAAAAAAAAAACTGGAATTCCGGTCCGCCGGTCCGGACCGGAAAATTCCGGTTTTGGACCGGACCGGACCGGAAACCCGGAATCTCAACTTTTCATGGACCGGGGACCGGACCGGAAAATTCCAGTCCGGTCCATTCCGGTCCGGTCCGGTCCGGTCCGGTCCGGTTCCGGTCCGAATTCCGGTCCCGGTCCAAAAGTGCACACCCCTAGCCGGAACATCAGATTTTCGCCATTCTTCCCCCTTTATCCTTCTCCCCTCTCCCTCCTCGCATCCCCCGGCAACCCACCCTCCCCCCTCGCATCCCCCGGCAACCCCCCTCCTCCTCGCATCCCCCGACAAACCCCCCACAACCCGCCAGGCAAAACCCCCCTCGCAACCCGCCAAGGCAAACCCCCCCACGACCATCCCCACCCTCCCAAACACTAAACCCCTCTCCCCCATCGCATCCCCCTAAGAACCCCCTCCCCCCTCGCATCCCTCGGCAACCCCCCTCCCCCTCGCATCCCCAGGCAAACCCCCTCCCCCGCACAGCCTTCCCACCCCTTCTTCTTCTTCCTCTTTCTCCCTTCCTCCTCCCTTGCTCTGAAATTTCAAAAAAAAAAATCGAGGGAGGAAGATGTTAGTTGAAGAAGGGAGAAGCGTGAAGGTGGAAAAAAAAATGGCGAAAATCTCATGGTCAACGCCGGAAAATCGAGTCAACCACCGGATTCCGACAAGTGGTGGCTTCCAACAAAAAACGAACCAAAAAGGTGGCTAATTAACCATTTTTTTTAAAAGGTGGTTTCTCACAAAAAAGTGGTTATAAAAGGTGGTTTCTGACAAAATTTCCATATTTTTCCTTAAGTATAAATCACAAGAAATAGTCAAAGTCATATATGTAGATAGTGTCAAAAGTCAAAACAGGTAAACTAAAGCTATGTTCAGTTCACCTTATTCTTACTTATTTCAGATCATATCAGATCTGATCAGACCAGATCAGATCAGATCAGATCAAAAAAATAAGTTCAGATCAGATAAGTTCAGATTATGCTTATATTTAAAAACTTATTATTATGGTTATTATTATCATGATTATTATGATGATTATTATGATTATTAGTATTACTAATGATATTATTGTTATTATTTTTATTATTATTATTATTATTATTATTATTATTATTATTATTATTATTGTTATTATTATTGTTATTATTATTATTATTATTATTATTATTATTATTATTATTATTATTATTATTATTATTGTTATTATTATTATTATTGTTATTATTATTACTATTATTATTAATATTACTTTATACGATTACTATTACCATTAATATTACTATATACTAGTACATTTATTCAAAAGGATTATTATTATTGTCGTTATTGTACTTATTAATTATTAATTTTGGTAATTATTATTAATGTCGTTGCTATTATTATGAATGTCATTGATATCACTATTTGAAGCTATTTGTGTTCAAGAAGACAAATGTTCTTTTGGCATTTGTACGTGTTCTTTTTTATATTTGTTCTAATTAACAATTTTGATATGCGATGTTCTTTTTGATGTTGTACATGTAATGAACATGACAATAGTATATGATGTTTATTTTTTTTAAACAATTTTGACAGAATAATATAAAGTATATGTTACTAGTTTATATAAAATATGAGTAGCATGGGATAACCTAATGGTGTTGGCATCACGTTCAAAATTTTCAGCTACAAGGGATTTCAACTTATCTTTAAAAACAAAGTTTATATAGAACAGGACAACGAAATAAGAAGAATATTTAACAATTTTGTTCAAGATCATATGATTATATATATTTATAGGTTTATTTATAATAAACGAGAATAATTTATTAATATAACAAAGAATATGTTGTTAGTTAAATCCAAACATGTCATCAATATAAAAATAACATCTATCTTTTATTTTTAGAATGTGTTCTTTAAATAGATTTTGTATCTCTTTCAATATATATTATTTTTTTATTATCATTATATGTTCTTTTTATTACTTCCTAAATTATTATTATAAACAGACCTTAGACATGAACAATATGTTCACTTTACCATGAACAATATGTTTTTTACCTAAAATATGTGTTATTTTATTTTTAATTGTATGTTCATATACTAATGTGTTATTTTTCAAAAAAAAAAAAATTAAATAAATAATAATAATAATAATAATAATAATAATGATTATTATTATTATTATTATTATTATTATTATTATTAATTATTATTATTATTATTATTATTATTATTATTATTATTATTATTAAAAGTTGTGTATAGTAATAAAATGATATTAATAGTAACACTAGTAATGAAATACAAAGTAATAATATTATTAGTAATAATATATTTTATAAAGATAAATTCAGATCAGATCAGATAATTTCATATCAGATAAGTTCAGATCAGATCAGATTAGATCAGACCAGATCAGATCAGAAAAAATAAGTTCAGATCAGATTAGATAAGTTCAGATCAGTAAAAATAAGGTGAACTAAATATAACCTAATAAAAATTGGAGGGAGTAGGATATCTTCTCAAGATAGATCTTGTCAGAATTTGGCATTACTCCTGAATAAAGTAAAAACTTAGGCAGTACTAATTAGAGAAATTGGATGAAACTTCAATTTTTTTTTATCATTGGCCCAATCGTGTACATGGGCTAGACCATTGGGCTTTTTGGTCTGGATCATCAGCTCTAGCAGTACATATAATTGATGCAAACACCAATTGCCTTTAGCCAACGTTGAAGGACTGAATCAAATCCTATCAAAAAAGTATTGATTCAATCCTTTTTAGTTTATAAATTTCATGTCAAATTCAAATTTATAACTACTTAAATTACTCCGGAAACTAAAATTATAAAACATGTTTCATTTTCTTTTTCCTTCATTAATACTTTATATGCATCTTATCTACTTGAGCATGTAGCTTTGATAGCTCTTCGGAATCCAAAATGAATATGCTTTGCAGTACCTTCAACTTGTGGCTCGAGCATTTTACTCAAGTAATTATTCAACAAAATCAATAGATATATATGAAACCACTATGTCAACATGTTAAGAATCCCTAATACCCTATAATACAGAAACCTACTTGCTATATGTAACTTGTAAGGGACAAACATAAGAAAATTGTTGACGACGCATCAGAATGAGACATCATTTATACTTTAGTATTATTTGGGCTCTCTCCATTCTATAAAAATAATGAGGTCCTCGTGGGAGCCCAATGGTTGGTGCTCCCACCTCCCAACCGCGAGGTCGGGTGTTCGACTCTCTTCACTCCCCAATTTGGGGAGTTTGTTTAAATGTTTGCTTGTGGGTATAAATCCCCACTACCCAAACCTAATGAGTGGCACATGCTCTGCAGCTAGTAGCTAGCTAGGGTTGGTCTTCGGACCAATTATCTTTCCCGAACAAAAAAAAAAAAAAAAAAAAAAAAAAAAATCTATAAAAATAATACTTCCTCCGTTTCTTTTTACAAGTTACACTTTCCTAAAATGGAATGGTTCAAAATACATGTTACACTTTTCTTTCTTCCCCAAAATAGAAAGTTTTATGCTGCAAATTTACCAATTTATCCTTACTTATAACAATTAACCAAAATTAAACCTACTTAATTTTACCTCATTAATACTAATCTAAATTAATTAAACCTCCTCTCTCTCTTCCACCACCCCTCCCCCAACCACCCCAAAGAACCCAACGAAACCCCCGAAGCCCCCCCTCACCTCCTCCCCCCAGCCCCCTCCCCACCACCCCCGAAGCCCCCCCTCCCCAGCCCCCCTCCCCTTCCCCCTCGGTCGTGCAACCCCCCCTCCCTGCGGTCGAGCAACCCCCCCTCCTCACCCCTTCGAATCCCGGCCGTAGAAAACCGTAGCCCCCTTCCACCCCTATCGTGTTCTCACCACTATTTCGAGCGGAAAATTCGCCAACCACCACAATCTCCACCTCCTAGACGACAATACGAAGCCCCCAATTCATAAAACCTAAAATTAAAACCCCCAAATTCGGAAAACCCTAAATCGAAAAAACCCCAAATTCGTAAAACCCTAAATCGAAAAAACCCCCAAATTGAGAAAACACTAAGTCGATTGTATTATTATCTCGATGTTTGTTGAATTTGCTTTGGTTTTGGATATTTTGTTCGTCGAATTTGCCGATTTTGAAATGTTTGTTCGTCGAATTCTTGTTTTGCCCGACTTTTTTTTCAGCTTTTTGCCCCAATGGGAAGGGGTGGGGGTTGGGGAGAGGGATGTGGCGGTGGAAGGGGGAGGGGGAATCGACGGGAAGGGGGGGGGGGAGGGCTGCGGCGGTGGAAGGGGAGGGGAAATCGACTGGGGAGGGGGGGTGGGGGGGGGGTGCGGCGGTGGAGTGGAGTGGAGGGGAGAGGGAGGGGGGGGGGGCTGGCTGGGGTGGAGGGGAGAGGGAGGGGGTGAGGCTGGGCTGGGGTGGAGGGGAGAGGGATGGAGTGGGGCTGCTGGGGTGGGTGGGGGAGGGGTGGTCCCCACTCCCTTTAATCCCCTCCATTACTTTTACTTAATCCCCTATTGAAATTTTGCCAAGGTTCCCGCAATTTTCAAAAGTGTAACATGTAATAAAAAACGGAGGAAGTAGTAGCATTCAATTTAAAAAGCTTTTGATCAATAATAATCCAATTTAATCAGCCAAAATTAGTTTCAATTAGCGAAAATCATTTTATTAGTATATCTCAGTAAAATGCATAAGAGAAAGAATCAACAATATTAGTTATAATCAGTAAAAATAACATTTGTTCAATAAATTTGGGTGAAGTGAATAATGCTTTAATATAGTAGGTGAAGTATATACTAAGAAAGCTAATTTTTTGAAATGAATTGGTTATATAAGGTAATTTTTTGAAAGAAAATTTTTAAAAGGTAATTTTTTGAAGAAAGTTGATTATAAAAGGTAATTTTTTGAAATTTTGTCTACTATTAAATTGCTCCCTTTGCAAAAGGGATCAATACTTAGGGTCTTCGGCATAAAACAACTGAACTGAACTGGACTAAACTAAACTGAACTGATTGCAACTGAATTGAACTAAACTGAATTAAATTATAACTAATAATAACTAATGATAATAACTTAGGAACTGAACTGAACTGAACTAAACTGAATTAAATTATAACTAAAATAACTAATGATAATAACTTAGGAACTGAACTGAACTGAACTGATTGAAACTGAACTGAACTGAATTGAAAATAAGCTGGGAAGAACAGGCCCTTACACCATACTTTGTGAAATATGTGGCCAGGTCAACAAACCTTTTATTAGACTTCAGGGAATTAAATAACTTATTAGTCGTTACATACTTAGTTTCCTTGGTATTTTAATTTCAAAGAGGGTCACCATTGAAGTCGATTTCTGATCAAACGAATAATTTCTCCTCTAATCCTGGAATATGCCACAAGCGTCAGAGCATCCATGATCCATCAGTGCAAAATTCATTTGACAACAGCAGATTTTTAGTTGAAATGCTCTATTGTCCTTCCAACCAAACAAAGGGTACATGGTGTTGCAACTTGATAATTAACATAAATTTATAGTTTTGTTTAATCTTGAACAATCTTGAGAGATTGTGACAATTATTATTTCCATTACATATTTTTATTAGAAATAAATAAATAAAATATTTCGTATGTCTTGTTTCTCAATAAGGTTAATATTTTTCTAGACAATACATAATAAATAAGAAATAAGAAAGAATTCCTATTTTCCTAGGATGCTGAACTTTCTCGTCTATTAAAAAAATTATATGAATATAAACTTATATAATAAGAGAGAGCACAAATAACCCTCTAATAATAAGGTAATGATGAAAATGTTGAGGTTATTGCAAAAAGTGCACCCAATTTAAACCCTAAACCCTAAACCCTAAAGGGTTTGCACTTTGCTCACACAAGGAATTGTTGGATGAGAGTTTGATTATAAAAAAACTCTCTAGTTTCTATCCTAAAACTATTTGGTAATAACAAGTATAGTATTCAACTAAATTTACCATTTCTTTTTACGAGCAACCAAGTAGGTTGACGCACCATTGTTTAAAAAAAGGAGAGAGAAGAAAGAAGGTAGGTAGGCACCTAGACAATTTTTCCCACATAATAGTTACTCCATTTTGACAATGGTGGCTTGGTTTCGAGCATTATGACGTTGTCATTTCTATGTCTTATATTTCCTCATCCTCATCGCCTCATTCCACATGATTCTAACTAATAGTATTTGGGTTGTGTTAAGAGCAAAAACTTATTTATGAGTTTACATTATTAAAGAAAGAGGAGGAGAATGACTACTATAAGTCTAATGGATTAATTCACCGATTGTTAATTGATCCCAATTAAGATGAACTTTACTAAACTTGTATATATATAGTCAGACTTTCCTTCAAGAAAGACATATATGTGGTCCCCTCTACTCGGGTGAGAGAAGTAAGATGCTTATATATAGTGGCGTATAATCAAGTTTAGTTTTGATACATTAAAATCACATATATACATCAATGCAAATAGCTAAAAATCTATTATAATCAAAGATAGAGTAGGCCTCATACATGATCAAAAGGGGAAAAAAATAAGAAGAGAGAGAAAGCTTTGATTTGCACCACTGAAGAGGGACCAAATTCCCACTTAGCCTTAAGTAATCCTGAGAAAATCATTAATTAATTTGACAATAAGATATTAGTATTATAAGCTCAATAATATGAATGCAATTGAGAAGGTTAGACACTCCACTAACAACTTTTAAGTTATTGCTTAATTCTCATGATTGTCTTCACATGGATTCCAATCTCATATAGTCATATGCTTTGATTTCTTTGGTTTTGGGCCGTACAACGGTTGCAATAAACGAATAAATAATTCTTTTCCAATACTAATTTATTTTTTCTTTGGCTTTAGGAGCATTATTTTTAAAATGAAATTAAAACTTTGAATTGGTGCAAACCTTAATAATGCTGAAACCTAGGAGATGGTTTATTCAATAGAATAGCTTTTGATGATTAAAATAATAAAAGATTAGAGCAAAGCAAACTCATACTCAACTTGGGGTGTTTCTCATTCGCAAGCCAAAGACCAACTGCAACTAAGAAAGGAAACCAACACCAACCATATTGGTCTCCACGTGGGTGTTCCTTCTTTTTCGTTTCCAAACCTTTTTTTTTCCCTCGTCTGAGAGGCTTTGCTCGTTACAAGTACTATCTCTGTTTTTTTTAATATAATATTTAATTATTTTAATTCACTCGTAAAAAAAGCATATGTTATATAAGCAGCCTTTTCTTTGTTAATTTTTGACATGAACAACATGATTAAGTGGATTTGCGCACAATAAGTTGTAAAAATTGTTAATTTAGCTTTGATTCAAGACCCTAAATTTCCAATAATTTTGGTTCAAAATGTTTGATTGAATGGCATCTACATAGAGAGATATTATTCATCCTAGTAACTGATCACAAACTTATCATTTCGTACATAGAGTAATAAAGAGATATTATTAATCCTGTCTTCCATGTTTCGCATTGCACGCTTAAATTATGGTGTGACATTATTCTGAGTATAAATGCGTTATTGCCTTTTTTTTAAGGTAAGATGAAGGGAACTCACTTGAGGGGGGATAAAGGGAAATCCTCAAATGAGTCCCATGAGGTTTGAACCCTAGACCTCAGGGATATGAGGTGGGGAGCGATGCCACTACTCCACCACCTCAACCTCGCGTTATTGCCTTATTGGTAACCCAATTTATGGTCATCAGTTTTCTCATATATGTCGTTAACCGTATTTCTATTTTATTAATTTTTATTAGTAACTTTGTATATGCATTATATATATGTAATGGTGTAACACATAGCACATAGAAATTTAATTGTATATGCATTAGATAGCCTGTTATCCATTTGGCATTTGTGTTCCCTGTAACTAATATAGTGATCTGTCAAAAAAAAGCTATTATAGAGATAACTCTTTTTTTTTTTTTTTTTTTGACGGGAGATAACTCTTACCATATCTCTATTATATAAGCCAAGGGGGAGCTATGATGTCCCTTCTTGAAAAGACTTATATATACCCTTAATCTCACAAAATAATAAAGAAAAGATTTTCTTAATTCTTTCCTCATTTACAAATATGGGTATAAGGAAAGTTCTACATTACCAAAAAGAATTACATAAAAATGTAGAAAAAGAGGAAACTCACAATTGAAAATATAAACTGATGACTAAAATCAATTTTTAAACAATTATAAAAGCAAAGATTTACAGAGATTATTATTATCTAAACTCTCAGTTCTAATAAAAATTTCAAATAACATGCATTAACAAACCATAAAAGAATTAAGAAACTTTAGAGAATATTCATTTTTATTTTATATTTTTTTGGGGTTCATAATCAGTTGGGATAATAAATAATTAAAGAGATAAACATACATCATCAGATAATACCAATTTATAATTTTTTTTATTGAAGCACTACTCACCATAGTATGCCTAAAAACCTCAATTACCCAGTGAAATTAAATTGAACTACTACTCATAAAATACGCCTATAAAGTATATGTATTTTAAATAAATAAAAAAACATAACATAGATCATTGTTTAAAAGGAGAGTTGTTGAATTATCTACCAAATACAAGATAACATGTCCTACCTCAATATAGTCATTTAAATTTCTGGAAAACATTAATCTTTACACTACAGCAATATAAATAAAAAATCATAACGCTCATCAATATTCACCATAAATATTACACTCTTAAGTTAGTTTTTTAACACATTTTGATGTTACTATTAATAATAATATACTGTCGCATACATCATGTGCATATAGTGCTATTTTTGTTTATATGAACTGATTTAAACTTATTTTTGCTGAAAATAACTTCTAATAAGTTGAACAAAACATAACCTTTTATTGAAAAAACTGTCAACTTAAACTACTATAATGAGTTGTCGCTGCATGTAAAACTAACTACCCGATATTACGAAATATCACAATGAAAAATTTATCGTCGCATGCATCGCGTGCTTAGAAAACTAGTACTATATAGTAAAAGCATGAAAACAATTGCAATTAAAAAAAGAATGAAATAGATTGAGAATCAAAAGTGCATCTAACTATGTCCACTTTACACACCAATAGTGACTACTATCATTTTTTCTCAGATGAAATAAAAACTCTAGGAGTTGCCTACTTGTCTTACAGGTTTATTACAAGTGAGTAGTGACACGAGTATGGCTATGAACAATAATTGTCACAGACTCACATGTTGGGGTCGCTAAATTAGATCTCAAAGAGTAGATTTAATCCCGAGAATAAGTAAAAACCCGTTCTTTTTTCTTAGGTAATCATGTGATTGTTTGTTGGGTCAATCTGAAGATCCTAAAAAGGAAGGGATCCAAGAATCCTCCAAAACACTGTCAAATTGCAAATAGTATCAGTAACTAGGTATTGATCAAAGATGATAATCACTTGTTAGTTGTTACCATAAATAGTATCAGTAACTAGGTATTGATCAAAGATGATAATCACTTGTTAGTTGTTACCAATGAATGTATATGTGTTACTCCCTCCGTCCCAAAATAGTCTGAACACTTTCTGTATGAGGGCTATACAAGTTCCTTACCGGTCCAGTTAGACCGCCATTGACCGTCATGGTCAACTCAGTCTGAAGAACCCCATTTCGCTGAGTACATGCGTGCCAGATTCCGGCGTATGGTACATGCCGGTTACATCAGCATATCTTATCGGTATCTATCATTTGGGCCATCGTCAGATGGGCCTGGATTGATCCAATACTTACCTAATGCGCCTATGGGCCTAAAGATAAGTATCATAAGAGGATAGAAATGTAACTCACCAATAGGAGCAATGTCCTACCTTGTTAAGGACACTGCCGGCTCCTATAAATACCCCCCATGATCCGAGTCATAAAATACGTTCACATATTCTAATACAATACGCTTGAGACATCCCGTCTTTAATCTTTACTGACTTAGGCATCGGAGGGGCGTTCCTCGGATCAACCCCCGAGGTTAGTTTACGCGTTCTATCTTGCAGGACTTCAAACCGGCTTGCATCAGAAGGAGATACCGGTTCACACCCTACCATTTATTCCATACCGGAACAATTGGCGCTAGAAGGAGGGGAGAGCTATACTTTGGTCTTAAGCCGTGATTAATCCAGCACACCTGCCTCATGGATCCTAAGCAGGCTTTCGGGATGCCAGAAACCGATGAGAACAACACTGTTGTGGGCGGTGCACCCCCTGGGTTTAAAACCCCGCAACCGGTGGGGGAATCCTCCAAACCCGCCGCCGGGGGTGACATAGGGACCACTGAGGTCCCACCACCCAACGCATTCGAGGCGTTGCAACACATGTTCAGTCCTGAACAGCTCAGAAGCGCCGCCGAGGTCTTCCAGGCCATGGCGAGCCAGGCACCACTTTCGGGCCGCGCCAGCAAGCGTCCCACGGCACGGCAAAGATAGCCCGGTCGAAAGATGCGGTCTTTCTTAAGTGGCCGACAGGGAGACCCAGGCCGGCCGGACCCGGAGCATGCTGAGCACTCAAAAACTCCCACCGAGCCGGTGGGGGATGGATACGAGGATGAGCGGCAAAACGCTGAAGTCCAGCACTCATCCCAGCCCTCATGGAGGGACACTGAGTTCGCCCGTCGCAGAGCACCGGTATCACTCCGAAATTCTCCTTTCTCGACTTCTATACTCCATGAGCCCTTGGAAAAAATTAAAATGCCGACATGTAAGTATGACGGTAGAACGGATCCTGAGGATCACGTCTCCGCTTAAGAAGGACATATGCTGTTGTACACCGACACTGATTCTGTGTGGTGTAAAGTGTTCCCCTCAACTCTGGCCGGCTTAGCACAAACTTGGTTCAAGAGTATTCCTCCGGCAACCATAGCTGATTTCCATCAACTCACGTCCATGATTGTGACTCACTTCGTCAGCAATAAACGAAGGGAGCGGACAACTGGCGAGCTGATGTCTATCAAACAGGGCGAGAAGGAAAGTCTGCGAGATTATATGGGCCGTTTTAATTCTGAAGCCGTCACCATACCCAGCCTTCAGCAAGAGGTGGCGGTCCTGGCGCTGATGACTGGTCTGAGAGAAGGCACCGCCTTCAGAAGCTACCTTGGCCGCAAAAAACTGACCAATCTCACTAACGTCCTCAGGTAAGCAAATGAGTTCATCAGAGGAGAGGAGTTTGTTAAGGCGGCCACCTCAAAACGATCTGAAGGGGATGGTAAAGAGAAGGAGAAGGAGAAAGAAAAGGACAAGTACCGGAAGGATAAGAAGTCCGATAACTCGGGAAGACGGGGGGAGGAAAGCAACTCGGTCAAGAAAGGCCAGGAAGGAAGGCCAGACCGGTATCATGACTATACTCCCCTAACCATGTCTAGGGCCGAAATCTATGAACTCCACAAAACAGACGATAAATGGCAGCGTCCTCGGAAAATGTACTTCAAAGGTCGTGACAAGTCAAAGTGGTGCGATTTTCACAGGGATCATGGTCACGTCACTGAAGACTGTAAAGACCTAAGAGACGGGATTGAGGACCTGATAAGAAGAGGCTACTTCAAGCAATATCAGGCCCGAACAAACCGGGAGCAGGAGCGATCGCCAAGAGATAGAACGCCAAAACGGGATGACGACCATCAGAAGCCTATCAAGGAAAGGATCACTGAGATACATGTCATCTCAGGAGGACCAGTCCACGGCGGAAGCATCCACGGTGCCAAATCTAGCCTTAAGGAAGTAAGACACCAGGTGAATTATCATAACTCCGGCGAGTGGCCAGCGCCGCCGCTCATGCCATCCGTCTCATTCACAGCGGAGGACGCCAAAGGAATTATCTACCCTCACGATGATCCGCTGGTAATATCCCTGCAAATTTCCACCGCAATGGTCCATCGAATCTTGGTGGATGGCGGCAGCTCCGCTAATATCCTCTTCATGCCTACATTCGAGAAGATGGGGTTAGGGAAATCTTGCCTCAAGCCGGTCTCATACCCGATAATCGGTTTCACCGGAGCATCGGTCATCCCTGAGGGTACCATAAAGCTGCCGGTTAAGCTGGGGGAAGGATCTCATTCCCGAGATCTCCTGGTTGAGTTTCTGGTAGTTGATGTGCCGGCAACCTACAATGCCATCATTGGAAGACCGCTGATCCACGACGCTCAGGCGGTAGTATCAACTTATCACCTGACCATGATCTATGCGTCAAATAGTGGAAAGCCGGAGAGGCTGAAGGGTAGCCAAGAATCGGCCAGATCCTGCTATCTGACGGCTCTTAAGAACTCTAATCATAAGCGGCCGGCAGAATCTCCCCCGTCAGAGAGAAAGCGGCGAAGGGTCGAGAACAAAGCGAACAAAGACTTATCAATGGAGAACTTCGAAGGAAGGCCGGCAGATTTGCCAAGACCCAGCCCAGAGGGAGAGACCGAGGAGGTCAGTCTAGAACTGGAGAGGCCAGAGAGGACAGTTAAAATTGGAGCCGATTTGGCCGATAATGTCAAAGTCAACCTAATCAGTTTGCTGCGAAGCAATGCTGACGTCTTCGCATTCTCCGCGGACGAAATGCCGGGGATCGACCCCGCGTTCATGGTACACCGGCTGAATGTCAGCGAAGATGTAAGGCCGGTAAAGCAGAAGAAGCGCAACTTCTCAGCCGAGAAGAACGCGGCCATCAGGGAGGAGGTCGATAAGCTGCTAACGGCCGACTTCATTGAACCATGTGACTATCCGGAGTGGCTGGCAAACGTGGTGATGGTTAAAAAAGCCAATGGGTCTTGGCGGATGTGTGTGGATTTTACCGACCTCAACAAAGCCTGCCCAAAAGACTACTACCCGTTGCCTCGGATCGACCAGCTGGTTGACTCTACTAGCGGCCATGCGTTGCTGAGCTTTATGGACGCCTTCTCTGGGTACCATCAGATCAGCCTCCTAGAGGCAGACAGGAGCAAGACGGCATTCATAACAGAAGCCGGGGTGTATGCATACAAGGCTATGCCGTTCGGCCTAAAGAATGCAGGAGCAACTTACCAGAAGCTGGCACCAAAAGTAGCCGGTAAGAAAGTTTGATCACAGCTCGGGATAGCACGACGAAAAGCTGGTAACTGAAAGGACGTTAGGTCTCGAAGAATGTAATAAGAGCTGATGCTTAAAAGTTTGAAAGCGATGAGAAAGTGTAAAAGTGCGCTGGGCAGAACACTATTTATAGAGAGCTTCATGGCTTGGATTGAGCGACGTTTCGTCTTCCCGTCCCGATGATGCCACGTGTATTCTTCGCTCAGAAACAGCTGCGACCAATTTTTTTTTGCTAGTCAAATCAGCACGAAAATCAAGGAGACGTTTGGCCTTCCGTTAATTAATTTCATCTCCGGAAATTCCTAAACGGCCTCAGGAACGATCTCCCCATCACCCATAACGGATCCAAGAACAATAAAGCAGGATATGTTGGTTCCAGACATACCGGCTTGGGGGCTAGTTGTATGGGGGCTATACAAGTTCCTTACCGGTCCAGTTAGACCGCCATTGACCGTCATGGTCAACTCAGTCTGAAGAACCCCATTTCGCTGAGTACATGCGTGCCAGATTCCGGCGTATGGTACATGCCGGTTACATCAGCATATCTTATCGGTATCTATCATTTGGGCCATCGTCAGATGGGCCTGGATTGATCCAGTACTTACCTAATGCGCCTATGGGCCTAAAGATAAGTATCAGAAGAGGATAGAAATGTAACTCACCAATAGGAGCAGTGTCCTACCTTGTTAAGGATACTGCCGGCTCCTATAAATACCCCCCATGATCCGAGTCATAAGGTACGTTCACATATTCTAATACAATACGCTTGAGACATCCCGTCTTTACTCTTTACTGACTTAGGCATCGGAGGGGCGTTCCTCGGATCAACCCCCGAGGTTAGTTTACGCGTTCTATCTTGCAGGACTTCAAACCGGCTTGCATCAGAAGGAGATACCGGTTCACACCCTACCATTTATTCCATACCGGAACACTTTCTTTTTATGTTTGTCCCAAATTAGTTTGAACACTTCCATATTTGACATGGTCCCACTATTAATATATTATTTCTTTCACACTCCTTTGGCCCACACTCTACCTTTTATCAATAAAAAGTTACTCAACTTTCTCTCTGCTCTAATAAAAAATACCTCACCAACTCCTATCACATCTACTTTTTAAATAAAATAACATTTGATAGCCACACTACAACTTATCACCTTAAAATACGTGTCCCAACAAGTGTTCAGATCTTTCTGGGACGGAATTAGTATCAAACACAAATTGTTTGTTTGAAGGATGAAAACCAGTTAATATATATTACTTCATATTTTGTCCCAATTATAAATTAAAACTTTTGCCAAAATTTCTTATTAGTCAATTTTCAAATGTATAGTACTAAGGTATACAGTTACGATAGGAACTGGGTATTAAACTTTCAAATTTTAAACTTCCTCCGTTTTATATTAGATGCTATACTTTCAATATCCAAGGCAATTTTTCTTAAGGGGTGATTAAAGTGTTGGAGAGAGAATTAATTAAGTGGTGGGGATCTAAAGTAGTGGTAAAGTTGGAGGGATAATTTTGGGACCACAAAACTTTTGAGGGGAAAACTTTGGGGGCACGTGCTCTTTTTTTTGGTGCGACAGTACTGATGGTGTAGTGGGAGGGATGATTTCCCTCCAAAACATCAAACCAAAATTTTAATTGTCCCCAAAAAACCGGAATATTGCGTGGGAAAAAAGAGAGGGGTAACTTCCCTCCAAAACTGACCCTAAATCATCAGCCAAAATGCATTAATCTCCCAAAAAAAATATGGAGGGAAATTTTACCTCTAAAAATTAAGTTTGAGCCAACATTTGATACACTTGCCAACCAAACTATATAAACCCCAACCATAGGGGACAACCATAAATGTTAACCACCCAAAAAAATCAGCAACATTTGATGAGTTTGTAGACCAAAAAATTAGATACCATAATTACACAGCACACACAGCACTTAATTTGTTCATTACCATCCCCAAATCAGCAAAAAATCATCTTCTTCATTTCCAGATCTGCTAGGGGCAAAATGCAAAATCAACAAGATGATGGGTTCTTCAGTGTAGATCTGTAGTTAGACGAGGGATGGCATGCTTTGCTTGATTAGACCTCTGATTCAGATGATGTGGCAGCAGATATGCAACAACATGCAACACAAGAAACAACAGAGGAAAGAGTTAGTGGGCCAACAATGAAAGCACAATTAAGTCCACGGAAGAGAAGGCACTTAGTGGAGAAGCTCCTTCAAGTAGAGAATGCTGATAAGTTACCTTGGGGCGTAAAAAAGCAAACTGTCAAGAGAGTTTGATATTCATAGAACCACTCTTGACATAATTTGGAAACTTGCAAAAAAAAATGCAAGGAACAAGGTGTTCCACTGCATGTCAGCTCAAAGAAACAAGGAAAATGTGGAAGAAAGCCCAGAGATTATGCTGAGGAATGGCTTCAGTCATGTCCACTAAGCTATAGGTCAACTGTGAGGGCATTTGCAGGATACCTTAAGGTTCCTCCAAGCACTATATACAGGCTACTTAAGAAAGGGAAGCTTAGATATCACACTGCCAACAACCATCCAGTCCTCACAGAGACACATAAGCTTACAAGGTTGAAGTGGGTTCTTTCCCACATCATACTAGCCACTGCAACTGAACCAGCAGTGTTTCAAAGCATGGAGATTGTAATTCACATTGATGAAAAATGATTTTATTTAAACCCAGACATGAGAAGATTCTACAACCTGCACAGGGAAGATGACCCATACAAATGCACACAGTAAAAAAGGTTCAAGATCAAGGCAATGTTTATGGCTGTCACTTTAAGGCCACTGTATGACAAAGATGGTGAGTTGATCCATGATGGAAAATTTGGTATCTATCCTTTTGTGGAAAGGGTTGCAACAAAGAAAACAAGCAAAAACAGAGTTGCAGGCACTATTGAGACCAAACCAATTGAGAAAATCACCAAAGAGGTCATCAGATATGTCATTGTGAACCAAGTCATACCAGCAATCATGAGGAAATGGCCTGCTCATCTTCCAAAAGACATTCTAATCCAACAAGATAATGCAAGGCCACACATTCAACCAACTGATCCAGCTTTATGGAAGCAGCTACAAGGAACGGGTTCAACATCAAACTGGTATGTCAGCCCCCCAGTCTCTTGATCTAAACATTTTAGACCTAGGTTTCTTTAATGCCATATAAGCATTGCAGTATAGGTCATTTCCTAAGAACATTGATGAGTTGATTGAAAAAGTGCAAGCATCATATGAATTCTTTGATCCAGATGTGTAAAAGTACACATGGTTACAACTGCAATATGTGATGGTTGAAATTTTACAAGTCAAAGGGGGAAACAACTACAAGAACCCTCACCATGGGAAGATAAGATTAGAAAGGTTGGGGCTGCTACCAAAAAATATCACAGTGGATCAGGAAATTATTGATGATGCAGTGGACTATTTGGATGACAACTTGTAGTTGGTTCAAGATGATCTAATGGAGTTTTTTGAGGTGGATGCAGACTAGTGGGTGTGTGTAAGAAGTTATGATGCATGGAAGAAGAAAAAGATAGATGTAAGTTTTTGTTTTCACTGCTACAATACAAGTTTGACTGCTGCACAAACCTTATTCTTATAGTGACAACTGATATGCATTTTTTTTGTAAACTGAAATAGGATGGACAACAACTTTTTGTGTATTGAAATGGTTTAGGTAGATGCATACCAACTTTTGTGTTGTTAATTGGTATGCATCTAAACTTAGGTAATGAAAAATACTTTTGTATAGATTACATGTATGCATATCAACTTAGGTTTGTAGATGCAGTCAAGTTTATGCAGTGAATTTTATTCTCATTTTGTGTTGTATGAAAACTTTTACTCAAGTTTGGTCCTATATGAATCCATCAGGGATATGTTGATTTAACTCATTAAAAACAAGGTTTGGTACCTCAACAGAGTTAACTCTGGAGCAATTCAAACCTTGTTTAAGAGTAAATGAGTCCCTTCATCATTTGGATTAGGTGGTGAACAGGGACTCTCTAGTACAACTCTAAACATCAAACAAGGCAGGGGAGTAACCAAATTGACATCATGGATCATTGAATGCACTTCACACATGCATATAAACTTAGCCAATGAAACATTAGCTAACAACATCAGCATAGTAACAAACATTGCTCATCATTTGACCTCAATGAATCCATCAGGGGTATCTTTCTTTAACTCGTGGAATACAAGGTTTGGTACCTCAACCGAGTCAACTCTAGAGCAAATCAAACCTTGTTTCAGAGTTTTTGAGTCCCTTCATCATATGGATTAGGTGGTTATCAGGGACTTTCAACTACAACTCTAAACATCCAACAAGGCAGGGGACTGACCATATTAGGGACACTCAATAATCATGGAATACATATCACATCAGCGCATGCATTAGGGACAATCAATAATCAAGCATTAACATCATTAGCCAACAACCTCAGCATACTAACATGGTTCCATCAACCACATCATAGAATTCAGGGACTCGTCAAATTTAAGGGACACGTATTAGGATTGCAAGCAACAAGTAAAATGATCAAAAGAGTTAAAGGAGTCAGAAGTAACCAAATAATGTTGTGGCCTGGTGAGGGACTTATTCACATGTAGTTATTCCTGAATGCAGGGACATGTCCCTTCATGAACTTCAACAAATCAGGATCCCATTCATCCTCATCAATTTGCTTCCATGGCCCAACCCTATTCTTCTTGGGGTCACTATGTTTAACAGGAGGGAGTGGAGTTCTGCTCCAATAAACATCATCTTCTGCCATAGGAGAAGAAATGACCTTCCTCTTCCCTTTACCTTTTTTTATCACTGTCTGGACTGCAGGCAACCCACATACCACTACCATTCTCCTACCCTCTACAGGCGGCCCCTTCCCTTTTTCCACAATAACCTCCTTCCCTTTACCCTGAACCACCACCTTCCCTGTGTCCTCTTTCTCACCCCCCTTTTTGAGTAACTTGCAAATCTCATTGCAAGACCTCAACATATAGGGCCTACGAACAGAAGAAGGTCCCTCTTTCTTCTCCTCCACCACATCATGCATCAAAGAATCCTCCTCAATTTTTTCTAACTTGATCATCCTCTCCAAAAACCCTAATTTTTCTTGTCCCTCCTCCTCACTATCGATATCAATAATCTCACGGTCACCCTCGTACGACGAGTCATCAGAATCCATAAAATCCTCCAACATCTGACAGTTAGTATCCTCTTTAACCAATTTCGCAGCCAATTTCGGTGGTAATTTCGGCCTCGCTTCCCCCAATTGAAATGCCTCCTTCTCCCCCAAATGCTCCTCCAACGCAGATTCAAGCGCCTTCTTTGCGCTGGGACCCATATGATTATCTGCACCTCCGGTTTCGTAAAAACGGCGGGGCCACAGAGATCTCCGTTCGAAGGAGTCACATATGTTCTTGATTAACAGGGTTTCCCCATCGTCATCAGTCTTGAACAACGCATCAGTCAAGGGACTCAAATTATATTGGGGATGAAATTGTGAGCCATAATTTGAATTTCGTATTTAAGGATCAAGAGGAGAGAAGGAGATCTGGGTTTGGGACTCAAATTCTAGGGTTTCTGGGTTAGGGTTCAAGAATATGGAGGAGAGAAGAGGAGAAGAGGAGAGATAGTAGAAAGTTCGAGAGATGTTTGGGGGGTTGGGTGATTTAATTTGGGGGGTGTTTTTAATTGGGGGGGGTGAATCGAAAAGTGGTTGGATTTAATGAATTTTGGTGGGAATCATTAAATTAGGATATTGTGTTTAGGGATGTCATTAGGTTTGACAAATCAGTTTTTATTTTTTAAGTGAGGGTAATATGGTCCTTTCACCCTCCAATACTTACCAAATAAGGGAAAAAAAGTGTAGCATCTATTATGAAACACCCCTTAATAGAAACCGTAGCATCTAATATGAAACGCAGGAAGTATGTGATTGTGGCCTTGTGGCCTGGGGGTACTAGGCTCTGTTCATTTCGACTGAATTAATGAAAATTCAGTTCAGACAAATTCAATTCAGTTCAGTTCAGGAAAATTCAGTTCAGCTAGTTTCCTCTCACAGTTTTCATTCAGTTCAGTTCAGTTCAGTTCAATTCAGACAAATTAAGTTCAGTTCAGTTCAGACAAATTCAGTTCAGTTCAGTTCAGTTCAATTCAATCCAAAAGAATATAGCCTAATTGGAATGGCGTTAACAACCTTTGCATCAGAATAATAATATAAAAAGATAAGAACCTTAAATGCATTCTACGACAGTATGACATACATAAGTAGTTGGAACTAGGGGTGTAAGTTATTTGGTTAAAAACCGAAAACCAAACCAAACCAAACCGAATTAATAATTTGGTTTGGCTTTTTTTTCAAAATCCGGTTTGGTTTATATTGGAAAATTTTCATTTTTTCATTTTTTCGGTTTTCGGTTTGGTTCGGTTTTTATTTTAAAAAACCGAATAAACCAAACCAAATCGAAGTTTGCCTATTCTATATGGGTTTTGATGTTTTTATCAATTATCTTTAGTTCTAGTACTTTAATTTTAAGCTTTAGTTGAAATTTGAAGTAATTCTTCGATGTTTGATGATTTAAAACTTGATAATTTTCGTATTATTTGTAAGATTTGGAAAAAAAAATTTGCATCATAAAAGAATTTCTGTTTTTTTGTTTGGTTTGGTTTTGGTTTTGGTTTTGTAATTTTGGTTTGGTTTGGTTTGGTTTGGGACGAATTTTGGTTTGGATTTGGACTTGAAATATGACAACCGAATTTATTTTGGTTTGGTTTGATTTTGCCCCAAAACCAAACCAAAAACCGAACTTACACCCCTAGTTGGAACCCCCAAAAAACTAGAAGCAATAAGTAAATAAAGGAACCGTTGTAACCACAAATCTCATATTTGCGATGTCTTCACATATTAATCTCAAAATTAATTTTTGTATGAATAATCCAATGTTTGGTAATTTAGGATTTATAATGACAATTTTTCTAATTTACTTTTTTTGTTGGAAAAAGGTAGTTTAATTAATTAGATTAAGGTTATGGGTATAGACCCCATATCAGTTATATCCTGCCAATAGTTTTCATTTGAGGTGGAACTAGTTTCACTAAAACTTTGTCCACCTATTTAAACTTTCGAAGGTCTTCATATAATCATATCTATTAATTAGTGGTCTTATAAAAATTAATTAGACTAATAGGTTCTTTGATTTCACAATTGATTAACATCATTTAAATTACATACGAAATCATCAATTAATTTATCCCACAATCCCCTTTCTAGCCATATATCACTACTACTATTACTTCTTGCAGTTTGACCCTAAATTTTTTGCGGACCCAGACCCGGATCCTAAGGGTCTGGGAAAATTAGACCCGGATCTGGACCCAGACCCTTAGGGTATGTAGGGTCTAGGGTCCAAGCCTATTTCCTAATTTTTGCCAAATTTTCAGCATTATTAATATTTCATGATGAAAAATAATTATCTAAGACCCATAAATAAGAAAAAATAAGTTATGTTGCTGCTGTTGTTGTTTTGTTACATAAACTCCAGTTAATTCAATGTCATTACATCATAATTAACAAACACTAGTAAAATTTATCTACCACCCATTCTCAATCCCAGTAAAGTAATAAAAAAAAATTCAAGCCTAATCAAGTAATTAAAAATTGGAGCAGCAGGAACACGTTTGATAGAAATCACCAACATTATCAAAATCCATTAGGCAACATAATAATTAAAAAAACACGAATAAAGAATTTGCACTTAGCAAGCTTTGCAAAATTGAAGTTAATATATAATTGGCGTGAAGAGAACAACAAGTCGGCGACGGTGGCGAGAATAGCAAGTCTGCGACGGTGACGGTCGCGTGAAATTCAGCGGTGAGATAATGATGATGAGTCGCGTGAAGATGATGATGAGGAGATGATGACGAGTGGCAAGTGTCGGTGGTGGCACGCCGGTGACTCGGTGAAGGGTGAGTGGTGGCCCTCTCTCTCTCTCACTAAGTCGGCTGCTGTGAAAATAGGAAATAGGGTTTTCAAAGTGAGTTGATGTGTTTTAGTGTTTAGGAAATAAGTTTTGTTTTAAAAATAAAAAGGTTAAACTTATATATTAAATAATTTTAGGGTCTAAGGGTCGGGTCTGGATAGAGTCCGGGTCTAGAATATCAAGACCCGAACCCAGACCCTAAAAATTTCACTTGGACCTGCACCTGCACGGCCCAAGGGTCCTGGATAGAGTCCGGGTAGAGTATGTATCTGATGGGATGGTTTTTTGGTTTGAAGAAAAGAAAGTCTAGCTTTACTTAGTTTTACTATTGGAGCAATTGGCCCTTGGAGTTGGTTGGTCTGGAATTCTAGACCAGAGGCACCTCAGATGGCGTGCATAGGACAAGTAATGTTTCACCGCGTGGCGAATAAAACTGGCGAATTAAAAAAAATATTTCTTCCAAACGCTGAGTTTAAAGCAAAGGCTGAAGGAATACAGGGAGAGAGAAGCGAAAATGGTGTGTTTCATCTACTTCGCGTCAGATTTGTTGGGTTAAGTGACAGATTTGCTGTCAGTGGCTCTGACGCGCGTCAGAGCCCACTGGGCAGCAAATCTGCTGCTGCCATGTGGAGGGTAAGTTTCTTTTTTTTTGCTGTAATTTCTTCAACTATCATTTATAACGTTACAAAATTTTGTAACATTAATAAAAAAAAATCAGGTTATAATTTTAAAAAATAAATTAGAATAACGGCTATAAAATATTTTTATCTATAAATTGAGCCCAAATTTCATATATTTTACCACACTTCTTCCCAACTTATTTTTTTCTAATTAGCACATTGTTACTATAATGTCAAGTTAACGCTAATTTAATTAAACGTAAGCTAATTAGATAATTAGCTTTTAACGTAATTTAATTTAACATAATTTAATTTAACATAATTTAATTTAACATAATTTAATTTAACGTAATTTAATTTAACGTATTTTAATTTAACGAAATCTAATTAGCTTTTATTAATTTAAATCATCTACTTCATATAAAAATAAACATTGGGTAGGAGAGAGAGAGTAAATAGTGGGGTATGGTAAAAGTAAGAAAGAGAAATAGAAAAACCAAGTAAGACTAGCCCACCCATTGTGAGGAAAAAAAGATGAGTTGGTGGGAGTTTAGTGGGATGTGAGGTGTAAGAAGGAGGAAAGGAGAGAGAATGCCAAAAATTCAAAGACTAACAAAGACCAACCAACCCATTGGTGATGCTTAGGGTCAGAAAAAGTTGGACCCAGACCCTTAGATTAGGGTCGAATCCAGTAGGGTCCGGGTAGGGTCCTGGACCTATGCCCATCCCTAGTTCTTATTCCCCCATTACTAAGTCATTTCCATGTGGATTTTTCATATAATACTTTAAAATCCCCCTTATGTTTTCGGTTATGTATATATACAATGCTCATGTCTCTAGCGAATCCCTAATATAAAATATACATTTATACAATGCATTAGGTGTTTCCCTCGAGCAAAGGGTCTCCTAATCCTTTTTTTCCATAACATTAAAAAAAATATACATTTACACATTTACATGAATGGTTTAGAATGAGAAATGAGTAGTGAATCATAAGCGGACATGACCAATTCCATAACCAAAATTAAACAGAGATTTCCGTATATTTACATAAGTAAATGTAACAGGTAATGATTTGTTTTCTCACATTCTCATTCCATATTCTAGACATTTCGTATATAAATACATATATAAATCTACAAAGGATAATAGAATGGGCGAGATGAGCAGCAGGTGATAGCCTAGTGGTGTTGGCATCACCTCCAATCCCAGAGATCCTGGAATCGAGTCTCAGCCCTTGCAAGGAAGGATCCCCAATTTCCCCCCTTCCTTGCAAGGGACTTCATCTTACCAAAAAAAAAAATAGAATGGGCGAGATTCAATATCTCGTATTGGGTTATAAAGCTACAAATCATATTACACTCATAAGTAGAATTTACCTAATAAGGCTCTGTTATGTTGTGTTCAACTTATTTTAACTTATAAGTTAAGATAAGATAAGTTAAGATAAGATAAGATCAGATAAGATAAGATAAAATAAGTTGAATAAAACGGATTAACTATATTAGACAACACAATAAACTAGAATATAAGTTCAGATTAGATAAGATAAGATAAGATAAAATAAGATAAGATAAGATAAGATAGAATATATGTTTAGATAAGATAAGATAAGTTCATTTAAGATAAGTTCGTATAAGATAAGATCAGATAAGATAAGATAAGTTCATATAAGATAAGATAAGATAAGTTCATATAAGATAAAATAAGATAAGTCAAAATAAGTTGAATTAAACGGACCCTAAACTAGTAATGACCCACTTTTGGAGACAAAAAGAAAAATTGCCCTTCTTTAATTCAAGTTTATTTGAACTAATTCCAATTATTAGTGGAGTTTGTCTTGTGGAGGAGCTTTTAAAATGGAAGGGACCACAGAAAGCATATATAATGCCTAAAGCATATCTGTTGCAAAACTTAGCAATATTGGGAATTAGTTTGAGTAAAGGTTGGTCCTTTAAAATTGGTATTTCAGAAATACATGATTCCTGCTTGAAGCTTTACAGTTTCGTTGGCTGCTTCTTGTTTTTCCTAATTTACCATGGTTGAGTTACTAGAGATGGCAATGGATCCGAGACCCTATTCGGATCCGTCCAGATTCTGCCCTAATTTAATGGTATGAGTCTTACTTTTTTGGACCCTATGGGTAAGGGTAGGGTGTGGTCTTAATACTATCGGGTGAGGGTAGGGTGTGGTCTTAATACTATCGGGTGAGAGTAGGGTAAGGATCCACTTCTCAATACCCAAACCCAACCCATAGACCTGCTCAAACTAAAATATATATTTTTTATTTTTTTAAAATTCAATTATATATATATATATATATATATATATATATATATATATATATATATATATATATATATATATATATATATATATATATATATATATATATATATATATATATATATATATATATATATATATATATATATATATATATATATATATATATATATATATATATATATATATATATATATATATACTTCATAACAGATATAACAAATCGTTTCAGTAGTCAAAATAAAAACCCTCAATCCCTTACCCTAGCTGCACTCTCACATATATAAGAAACTATTCCATTCATTTTTGGATGTATGAGAGTTTTGGCATGTGTAAAAACTATGTATTCCTATGTGATTTGATATTTTGTGTGCTAATTGACAGCTTTATATATTGAATTATGCCTAACAATTATATATACACGTAAAAATGTAAGCGGGAAAAAATTGGTTGGGCCCATTCTAGACCCTAGACCCTACCCATACCCTATCGAACCTTACGGGTATGAGTAAGGATTCCAAAAAAATTTATCCTATATGTATAGGTAGAATATGGGTCTACATTCAAAAATTAGGATATGGGTAAGGATCTATACTTTAACCTTACTCTACCTAGACCATACCCATTCTCAACTCAACTTGAGTATTATGATATGTTGATCATTGAAATCTCGTATGATCAGGCAAACCCACAATAATTTAGTTTGAGACTGAAAGCGAGCTTATCAATTTCAAAGAATGGCTCCTTACTGTTTTGGAGAAAAAATTTCATGTCACACGATAGTTCATTGTGTTATTAGTCTGTCTCATCTTAAACATGATGTATTATTCATGATTATTCTTAGGTTCATTTCAAGCGAAAGAAATTGACTCTTCCAAAGCAGCAAAGGTCGCTATAAGCACCTTTAAATTAATTAATTACTATACTTTATAGATAAATCATGGGTTCATTAAAATAGTAATCAACAGGTGTCAATCAGTAAAGTGAATGATACCAAATCTACCTTGAGGCCTAATTTTTGCAAGGACAGTCAGACAATTCACATAACATACTACTGATTGGTTTGTCCTCAACTATCTATGTCTAATCCTTTAACAATAAGAGACCATGTTAAGGTTTTAATTAGCATATAATTATGCTAGCTTAGTTGCGCTTATCCACTTGATTAAAAGGGGTGAATATTATAATTATGTCAAAAAGATCAGAGGAAAATGATCAAAGCAATTACCTCAGCTTGCACCATTGCTTATAGTAGTATATGTATATATATTTATTTACTAGTAATGTTTTTCATTGGTGATCATTTAGTAAGGTGGTTGCCTCTTGTAGTTTAAAGTATAGTGTACGTACTATTTGCTTTTGCTTACATACTAGGATGTCATTAGGGAGCTAATTAAATAATACTGTTATTCGCCAGCTACATTAATTTCTTTACGATCTGCAAATTGCATGGATACACATATGACATATTGGTGTGTCCCTTGAGTTAGCTGACTGATTTGAAATCAAAGACCAAACTTGATGTTGATCTTATATTTTGCTCATAGTATTTTTGATAATTTGAACTCGCCATAAAATAAGGATACCAACAATACTTCCAACAATAATAAGTTTCATATTCTTTAAATAATCTCAAGTATTGATAACTTTGAATAGCTCTAACCTTTTGGGCATATTTTACACATCTCAAGTTAAAAGGTAAGAAAAGGAAGGTTATGATGGCGAAAAGGAGGACAAAAAGAAGAGAGAAAAGAAATAATAATCCTTAAAATAATAAATATTTTTTTACTTATATATGAATGAACAATAAATTATGCGGGACTATTTTCTAAAGACGGTAGACAAAGTTTTTATTTATATTGGGTAGTCAAAGACAACCCACAACAAATAGAGCATTAAAAAAATATTAATTATATTGAGTTGGATTCCATTATCACAACCCTCAACAAGTTTTTATTAGTGGTGGGTAGTCTACCCGTTGGCAGACAAAGTTTTTTCCGCATGTCATATGTATTTATTCCTTTTTGTCAAGTATATATTATTACTCTTGCAAACCTAATTTATATCATTATTAAAGCCATTTATTCAAGTCATGTTTTGGCCTTTATCGACTTTTTCTAAAATGTCCATAATCCAACTCTTCACTACTCTTACTGGTGCATGATTTGTTCGATATCTCACATGCCTAAACTAATATACTCCTATATAACATCACTTTGTTGAAATCGAATGCATGTCACCTATATACAGCGTCTTCTGAAATCGCTTACCTTATAATTCCAATCTCACAAGCAAGATATAAGATTTTTGAAAGTGATATGCTTCACAAATGATTTTCGTATGCAAATTTTTTATGCATAATTAGCATAAACTTAATACACGTATGGATTACCAAGCAAGGCTTGGCCTAGTGGTAAAAGTAGGGGTGTAAGTTCGGTTTTTGGTTTGGTTTTGCCCCAAAACCAAACCAAACCAAAATAAATTCGGTTTTCATATTTCAAGTCCAAATCCAAACCAAAATTCGTCCCAAACCAAACCAAACCAAACCGAAATTACAAAACCAAAACCAAACCAAACCAGAAAACCGAAATTCTTTTATAATGCAAATTTTTTTTTCCAAATCTTACAAATAATAAGTAAAGGTTTGACCTCATGATTTCAAGGTCATGGGATCAAACTCCACTAGAGGCTCTTTTGGAGGTGAGGTTTCCCTTACCATCCCCCCTCCCTCCTAAGGAGTCAGTTCAGTTGGGTCCTTCATCTTACCTTCCTAAAAAAAAAATACACGTATGGATTTGCCTAGAGGTGGGCATAGGCCGGGCCAGCCCACTCGAGGCCCGGCCCGGCCCGTTGTCCGCTACGTGGGCTGTGGGTCTGCCACGGCCAAGAAATTTTATTTCAGGCCCGCTATGGCCCGCGGGCGGAACGCCCTTTCCTTTGTATTTTTAGTATAAAACTGCCAAGAATCCAAAAAACAACATAAAACACGGGCCAGGCCCGCGGACCCGTGGGCCTGGGCGGGGCCATGGACAAAATATGGAAATTTCAGGCCCGGAACGGCACGGCCCGCCACTCACGGGCTCGGGCCCGTCCCGGCCCGCCATTTCCCTAAGCCCGTGAACAGGCCCGGCCCGGCCCATGCCAAGGTCTAGATTTGCCTCTTGTACGGAAAAAAAATTAATAGTTGATGACGAAACTTTAAAAGATGAAAAGTGGTACTTGAATAGATAAAAAAAATGGTTGCTGATATACGGGACATGTATAATAGCCAATTGAAAAGTAGAAAAGTTCATCAAGGAATTAAGGACACTCCTATTTTAAGTTTAATTTTGGATAGATAAAATTCATAATTGTGCTCGAATAGTTGAACCTATGGTCAACCTAACCCTTATCATTATGGCCTTATGGAGTACATTAAATCTAACTAGATCTCACATTACTATTTTTTATTTATTTATATATAGTCCGTTATATTCAACTTATTTTTGCTTATCCGAACTTATCTAAATTTATTGTCACCGACTCAAAGTAGCAGAAATTATTTAATTTGTGAGTGTGCCATACCTTATTTTTGCTTATCTAAACTTATTAGACCTTATTAGTTCTTATATGAACTTATTTGAACTTATTAGTCTTTATCTGAATTTATTTTTCTTATAAAAATTGAAAATAAGGTGAAAAGCACACATTCATAACAGTGAGAATTTTTTTTTTTTTTTGATAATTTGAGATTTCATTTCATTTAACTTTCACAAAACAAGATACAATATACATCCATCATCGAACGCGGTTTCTCGCCCAAAATCAAACATAAACAGAAACAAGAAGTGAGAGAAGCATCTCAAAGATCTAAAACCAAACAATAAATTCATCTCAACGTTGAAGTCCTTGCTTGGCAAGGGCATCAGCAACAGCGTTTGTGGCTCTTCCTTTGTGAATAATATTGATCCCCTGCCCCGTAACCATAGCGCTTCGAATGAAGTTGATGATAAAGTTCAGATTCCATGGGCTTCTACTTTCGCCATTACACCACCTTACCGCATTAATTGAGTCTGATTCAATTGTGAGCTTCAAATGATTGAGTTGCTCGCAAGCTAAGAAAATCTTGATGGCTCGGTGTATTGCGAGGACCTCGGTATGGTTTATCTCCATAATTGGAATGGGACTGGAGAATAAACACTTGAAGTTCCCGAAATTGTCTCGAAGGACACCACCGATTGTCGATTTGGAGATATAGGGAATTAGGGATTGAGAGAAGTATCTACGTTCCATTTGACTGAATCTGATGGGGGGAGACCACATTGGAGGAGCCAAAGCATTTTCATTATTTGGGCCTTTCGGCTGAACGAAAGGATTCCAGCGAAGCCCATGCGGGTTTCGAATAATTTCGGTTGGGCTATAAAGGAAATCATCCTCCCATCCTTTGATCCACCAACTAACACGGAGAAGGATGAGGTCTTGAACCTGAGCGATTGGGGAGGAGGTATTCTCGAAAATTCTTGCATTCCGTTCTTTCCAAATTGACCACATGATTATGAAGAAAATGGCTAACTAGACTTTTTTGAAGAATTTATCTTTGAAAGGAGCGTGCCACTGGCCATAATTTTCACGAGATGAGGAGGGGGAGACCCAAGCAAAGTCCCATAAATTGAACCACCATGTCCAGATTAACCATGAGAAAGAGCAATGGAGGAACAAATGATCACAGCCCTCTGGGTTTGAGTTGCACAGTACGCAGCAGTTTTCATCAGAGGGAATAATTTGGAGTCGTGCCAACTTATCTTTTGTATTAAGTTTCCCAGGTAGGGCGAGCCATGTGAAGATTTCGATTCGATGTGGTACAAGTCCCCTCCACAAGCCTTTAATGACGTCAATTGGGCCTTGAGAGTATTTTTTTCAAGTTCCAAACTGAAGGATTTTATAGAGAAAGAGCCGGACTTGTGAGGCATCCATGTGAGAGAGTCTACATCATGAGGGGATAAAATATCCCAGTCCAACAAGGATTGAAGCTAGGATAATTCAACTGAGTTTTGCGGCCTCAGTAGACGCTTCCACGCAAGGCTCCATCGCCAAATATGGCCATCCCATAACTCATTCAAAGCAACAATAGAGTTTTGATTGATGCAGATTTTGAATAATCTTAGACAGAGAGATTTTAATGGAGCGGTGCCGACCCATATATCATGCCAAAAGAGGGTATTTGTCCCGTTTCCGAGCCTTTTTCCGAACTCCACATAATGCAAGATTTTTTGCATTTTGATGGCGCAGAATATGAGCACATATATTCTTCCATGGTCCACCGAAGATAGGGATGGAAAGATCCGAGATTGTGAAGGATGGGTTGTACCCATATTTAATCTGAATTGTGCGGCTCCAAAGAGATGGAGGATCATTGACAAACCTCCATATCCATTTGAATAATAGAGCCATGTTCTTGAAGAAAAGATTGCCGAAATTGAGGTCCCCTAAAGCCTTCGGCCTTTGTAATAACTTCCATGAAATAAGAGGGATTCGATTTTTTCCATTGATATCACACCACAAAAAATTTCTTTGGATTTGTGTGATTTTTTCAATAACACCTTGAGGCATAGGAAAAATAGACATATAATAAAGAAGGATGTTTGAGAGAGAGGACCTTATGAGTGTGACTCTTTCACCAAGTGAAAGAAGGTTTCCCTTCCAATTCGCAAGTTTTATTCTCAATCGCTCTATAATAGAATCCCAAAGATTGATTCGGCTAGTGGAGCCTCCAATTGGGAGACTCAGATATGTGAAGGGGAGTGAACCAATGTTGCATCTCATAGTTTTGGCCACGGCGCTACAAAGAAAAAGCTAAAATAACGACCGCTTCACAGCGACTGTCAAACAAATGGTCGGTGATTTAACATATAGCGACGGCTTCAAGCAGTCGGTGATCACCGACTGTTTATAATGTATAAAACGACGGATTAACCGTCGGTGATTATCTGCGACGGTTTTAAGCCGTCGTTGTTGTGGTTAATGTAAATCTGAAATTTTTTAACCTTAGGCGACGGTCTTAAACCGTCGCTGATGTCGAGGGGGGGTTAATATCAATTTGCCTCTTCCAGTCGGGTTTTGTTCGCAAAATTAAAAGAGAGAAGCTTCATCCAACCAACGAACGTCGACGAAACCGCCTCCCTCCAACCAACGGACGCCGGACGAAGCTTCGCTGCCTACCTTCTTCGCCGCCGGTGAGCTTCAATTTCTTGTATTATTATTTTTTTTTCTCATGAAACCAAACCCTAAAAGTTGGGATTTTGGGATGTAGGTGGCGAAAACCACCGTTGGCCGCCGGAAAATCATGTCTAAATCCAAATATTTCTCCTCTCGCCGCCCGCTCAAATTGTGCCTATTTAATAATTTTTTTTGAACTTTGGCCACTCACTCCAAATCTTTCTCCTCCCCCCAACTTTGGCAATGTAGTTCGCCAAACACCACGGCCCGACTGCCGTCCGCCTGTGCCGGACCCCTGCCGCCTCTAGGTACTCTTTAATTTTTAAATTCTTTAATTTTAATAGTAAATTTAGTTTATATGGTTAATTGCTTTATTTTATGTATAAATTTTACTAAATGCTTAAAGGTTACCGTTTAGTAATTGATTTTCTACATGATGTAGGATTACGTAGCATTTTGGTGTTTCTCTTTGGCTTAATTGTAAGGTTAGTAGCAATTTTTGACCATATTTTGTCTTCAATTTATATTGTTTTTGTTCATGTAAATTCTATATTTTAATTTTTGTGTAAGTTTTTCATCATGAAATATAATGTATTAAAAAAACTATTGTTTAGAGAATGTTAAAAACTATATAATTTATTAGTTTATATTACTTTGAAGATTAAGTTACTTTAATTGTATAAGTTTAAGTTACTATATAATTATCACAATAGTTTTTATAATGGTTCGTTTATTAAAGGTTATAAAAGTTAAAAACTATATAATTATCACAATAATTTATTTATTGCACATTTCTTTATTTAGTTTACACTATTTAAAATGTTTATATTGTTTTTGACATGTTTGTTGTCGTGGAAATAGTTTGGATGATGTTATAAATTTAATTTAAGTGTTTAAATAAATATGTTTGCATCATCATGTGCCTAGATACCCGTTCAAGGTATACTAATTAGGAGTATATCTTGAATAGTCCCCGATTGGGACTGTTCTTGGACGTTTGACCTCACTTAGGTGGTGAATGTATGCCTTTTTTTCAATTCTATGTAATTTCCGGTGATGTTGTTTCTCTATGTTGTTCTCTGGGTACATATGTAAGCTTTTACGAAGCTCACATTGTGTACTTGGAGAACTCATGGGAAATGCTGCCGGATTTTACGTAGAAGCGAATAGTTGGCATACATTCACTAGTGGGGTTAGACGTCGAAGAATGGGTTAGGTTGGAGTGATAAGGACATTTGGACATCATTTTAGGCCCTATATGCATTTCACACAAATGTTTTAATTGTACGTATGGTGGTTGTTAATGAGTATTGTGATTGAAATTGTTTAGAATTGTAGAATTGGTCACCATGAAACGGAAGGAGCGTTGGTGGATGTATGATAGATATGACAATGTGCGTAACTTGAGGCCCGAGTTCTTGAGGGGGGTTGATGAATTCATTGACTTTTGCAAAGTAAATCCCGAAAACCCAGGTAAGGATGAAGTTAGATGCCCGTGTCCGAAATGCAAGAACAGACGTATGCATGACGCAGACACAGTAAAAGTGCATTTGTATAGCAAGGGATTTATACCTGATTACTACGGTTGGTATTCTCATGGTGAAGAGTTACCTCAATCTGCGCAAGAGCTATCTAATCCATACCGTGAAATGGTTTTCGATGCCCTTGGGAATAACCCGGAACCGTCCACTGTTGAAGAGCCTAGTGGAATGGAGGAGGAGCCTAATCCTCAAGCAAAGGTGTTTCTTGACCTATTAAAGGCTTCTGAGGAACCGTTGTACGAAGGGAGCTCCATGTCTGTGTTGGAAATGGCATCTAGAATAGTATCTTTGAAGTGTGAGTACAATTTGCCACATAGGTGTGTTGATGCTTTTGCTTCATTAATGAAAGAAGCAATACCTAACAACAACAACATGAGTAACACATTTTACGATACGAAGAAGATCTTGGAGGGATTAGAGCTTCCCCAGGAGAAGATTCATGCTTGCCCCAAAGGTTGTATATTATTTTGGAGAACTGATGCACACTTGAACAGATGTAGAGTATGCGATAGCGACAGATACAAGAGGACTTCTAAGGGGTCTTTAGTTCCAATGAAAGTTCTGATTTATTTCCCAATCACACCGAGATTGCAGAGGTTGTATGCAACAAAGAACGTTGCTGAAGAAATGACATGGCATGCCAAAAATCCAAGAGTCGAAGACAAAATGGCTCACCCTAGCGACAGTGAAGCTTGGAAGCATTTGGATAGATCCTTTGGCGAATTTACATCTGAGCCTAGGAATGTTCGGCTCGGTTTGTGTACCGATGGGTTTGGTCCACATGGAAAGTTTGGGGGTCAATATTCATGTTGGCCGGTCATCTTAACCCCGTACAACTTACCGCCATCGATGTGCATGAAAAAACCCTTTATGTTCCTTTCGTTGCTCGTTCCTGGTCCTAAAAATCCGAAGGGAAACTTGGATGTGTACATGCAACCCTTAATCGAGGAATTAAAGCAATTATGGGATGTTGGAGCAACTACTTATGACATTTCTAGGAAACAAAATTTCAATATGCGTGCCGCCATTCATTGCACAATAAATGATTTTCCTGCCTACGGTATGCTATCTGGCTGGTCTACCGCTGGGAAAAGGCTTGTCCTTATTGTAAGAATAAATCCAAATCTTTTTGGCTCGAGCATGGGGGTAAAGTTTCTTGGTTTGATTGTCTAGTGAGGAAGGATTACAAGAAAAAAGCTTCATCTCGTCTGAGAGACTTGCGATACTGGGTGCTTAAGAAAGCCAATGAAAGGCCAAAATGGTTGGGGGAGACGATATACGAAGACATGAAGAAGAGAAGTGAAGAGCCCACATTTTGGGAAAAATATGAAAAGGCGAAGAAGAACCGAAGAGGTGGCTCCCTGTCTAATCCAATTGAGCCGTCACACTTTCAGGGTTCTATTTCGGCGGCACGGCATGCTAGAAAGATGGTAAAAATGTTTCATATCTACTACTTAGTTTAATTTACATGACATTTTCGGTATGAGTAAAAAATAAAGCCTTTGTTCAACAATGTGTACAGGCAAAGAGTAGAGGAGGAGTACTCTCTACTGCTCCCGAGTTGTTTTGAAGACTCATTTTAAGATTGTTCCTGGAAAAGGAGAAATTCCAGCAAACAAGAAAGCAAAGCAAATCTCGGTACATACTTCTAAACATATATTTATAAGTAGCTTTGATTGAAAATACACCTTAAACATATATTTTAGGCCATTTTACTTGAAAATGAATGAATATGAGTAGTTTCATGTTAGTTTAAGTTATAAACACCTTAAACATCATATATGTAGTTAGTTTAATGTATTTATAAGTTGTTTTGATTGAAAATACACAATATAGGCAAGTTAGAACCAAATATAGGCCTTTTGAGGCCATTTTAGGCCATTCACTTGAAAATGAATGAATATCAGTAGTTTGATGTTAGTTTAAGTTATAAACACCTCAAACATCATATATATATAGATAGTTTAATGTATTTATAAGTTGTTTTGATTGAAAATACACAATATAGGCAAGTTAGAACCAAATATAGGCAAATATAGGCCATTTCACTTGAAAATGAATAAATACGAGTAGTTTGATGTTAGTTTAAGTTATAATAACTCAAACATCATATATATAGTTAGTTTAATGTATTTATAAGTTGTTTTGATTGAAAATACACAATATAGGCAAGTTAGAACCAAATATAGGCCTTTTGAGGGCACTTTAGGCCATTTTACATGAAAATGAATGAATATGAGTAGTTTGATGTTAGTTTAAGTTATAAACACCTCAAACATCATACATATAGTTAGTTTAATGTATTTATAAGTTGTTTTGATTGAAAATACACAATATAGGCAAGTTAGAACCAAATATAGGCCCTTTGAGGCCATTTTAGGCCATTTTACTTGAAAATGAATGAATATGAGTAGTTTGATGTTAGTTTAAGTTATAAACACCTCAAACATCATATATATAGTTAGTTTAATGTATTTATAAGTTGTTTTGATTGAAAATACACAATATAGGCAAGTTAGAACCAAATATAGGCCTTTGAGGGCATTTTAGGCCATTTTACTTGAAAATGAATGAATATGAGTAGTTTGATGTTAGTTTAAGTTATAAACACCTCAAACATCATATATATAGTTAGTTTAATGTATTTATAAGTTGTTTTGATTAAAAATACACAATATAGGCAAGTTAGAACCAAATATAGGCCTTTTGAGGGCATTTTAGGCCATTTTACTTGAAAATAAATGAATATGAATAGTTTGATGTTAGTTTATGTTATAAACACCTCAAACATCATATATATAGTTAGTTTAATGTATTTATAATATAGGCCTTTTGAGGCCATTTTACTTGAAAATGAATGAATATGAGTAGTTTGATGTTAGTTTAAGTTATAAACACCTCAAACATCATATATATAGTTAGTTTAATGTATTTATAAGTAGTTTTGATTGAAAATACACAATACAGGCAAGTTAGAACCAAATATAGGCCTTTGAGGGCATTTTAGGCCATTTTACTTGAAAATGAATGAATATGAGTAGTTTGATGTTAGTTTAAGTTATAAACACCTCAAACATCATATATATAGTTAGTTTAATGTATTTATAAGTTGTTTTGATTGAAAATACACAATATAGGCAAGTTAGAACCAAATATAGGCCTTTTGAGGGCATTTTAGGCCATTTTACTTGAAAATAAATGAATATGAGTAGTTTGATGTTAGTTTATGTTATAAACACCTCAAACATCATATATATAGTTAGTTTAATGTATTTATAATATAGGCCTTTTGAGGCCATTTTAGGCCATTTTACTTGAAAATGAATGAATATGAGTAGTTTGATGTTAGTTTAAGTTATAAACACCTCAAACATCATATATATATAGTTAGTTTAATGTATTTATAAGTTGTTTTGATTGAAAATACACAATATAGGCAAGTTAGAACCAAATATGGGCCTTTTGAGGCCATTTTAGGCCATTTACTTGAAAATGAATGAATATGAGTAGTTTGATGTTAGTTTAAGTTATAAACACCTCAAACATCATATATATAGTTAGTTTAATGTATTTATAAGTTGTTTTGATTGAAAATACACAATATAGGCAAGTTAGAACCAAATATAGGCCTTTTGAGGGCATTTTAGGCCATTTAACTTCAAAATGAATGAATATGAGTAGTTTGAAGTTAGTTTAAGTTATAAACACCTCAAACATCATATATATAGTTAGTTTCATGTATTTATTAGTAGTTTTCATATAAAATACAAAATATAGCCTTGTTAGAACTAAATATACGCCATTTTGGCCACTTTATATTACTTGAATATGAGTATATTTAACCAAATGCAGGAGACATACAATAAGAAGCTGGATCATTGTACCACTCAGGGGTCACAGCCGAACCCTGATTTGTTGTATTGGGAGACAGTTGGGGGAGGAATAGAGGAAAAGTTCAGGAGTTGGGTCAGGGAGATCATTTGTACTACAACTCTTCATCAAGGCGAGGAGATGGCGGCTCTTCACAACCATATGAGCCGTCCATTTTTTCTCAGATTGAGGCGCAGGTGGAGGCAAAGGTCGCTGCACGGATAGAAGAGATGGAGGCAAGGGTCGCAGCACGGGTGGAAGAGTCAAGTCGGGCCCTCGTAGAGGAAATGATGAGAAACATGTCTAGTTTCGGCCACATGTTCTTAGGTTGCAACCCAGGCCCCCCTCCACAACACAGACCAAAAGATGACCCAGGGTTTGGTGGTGGCAGTAGTGCTACACACCCTTGACAGTGTAGTTTTTTTGGTTTTGGCAACTAGGTAACTAACTTATAGTTTCCATATAGTTAGTCTAACTATATGCATTTAGTGTCAATATTTATCGGCATCTTGCTTTGTTTCTAGATGTGTCGGGTTATTTTTTTTTGGAACACGACTTCTACTTTATTTCCCGACACCGGGATCTATTTTGCTTACATATATTTAATCTAGGTAGTTTGTCTAACTATAGACATTTAGTGTCTATATTTATTGGCATCTAGCTTATTAGTTTCTAGATTTGTCGATATATATTTTTTGTAAACACCGACTTCTACTTTATTTCCCGACACCGGGATCTGTTTTGTGTACATAATTGTAATCTATTTAATGTAATTATACAAGTATCTATGCAAATTGTAATATATATCAAAATTGCATATTTTTGTAATTGAAAAAATTGAATGCGATGGAGGAACAGCTTTAGTGTGGTATATTTAGGTGCAGCTGTGCAGGTACTGGTTTAATTATAATTAAGAACAATAATATTTTAAATAACATTATTTTAAAACAACAACGACGGCTAAACATTAAATCAACGACGGCAAGGCAGTCGCTGTAAGGTAATGTATGTTGCCATGGACTTGAATTTCAACGACTGCTATAAAATAATTGCGACGGTTATTAACAGACGTTGAATCAACGAAATCAACGACGGTTGTGAACAGTCGGTGATACAACGACGGTTAGTAACAGTCGGTGATACACCGACGGTTCAAAACGGTTGGTGAAACAACGACCGTTAAACACAGTCGCTGATTCACCGTCTGTTTAAAACAGTCGTTGACATAGAGTCAACGTCGGTTTTTTGTGACGGTCGCTGATTTTCAGGAAACCGTCGTTGATATTTTCACCGACGGCCTTACGGTCGTTGATTCCAATATCAGCGACCACCGTTACAACGACTGCTAGCCGTCGTAGATTATTTAGCGACGATTTTTCTTTAATCAGCGTCGGCTTTTAGCCGTCGTTGATTACCACTTTTCATGTAGTATATTCCATGTTTATGCCAATCAAGGAGCTTTTGTGAAAATTCACATGGAGACCCGATACTAGTTGGAAACAAATGAGGGTCTTTTTGATATTGAGTAGAGACTCAATGTTGGGAGTGCAAAACATATTGGTATCATCCGCATATTGGAGGTGTGAGACCTTGAACCCGTTTCTACAAACTTCTATACCCTCCCATAAATTCAATGAAGTTGCTTTGTGAATGAGGAGATTGAGAGGTTCTACAATTGGATTGAACAAGAAAGGTGAGAGTGGGTCACCTTGCCTAAGACCTCTTTGAAGCTTGAAAGGCGGAGTTGGTAATCCGTTAACAAGTATTAAAGCGGAGGCCGACATAATACATGTTCGAATCCAAATGCGCCATTGAGGAGGAAAGGACATTTGCATCAAAACCCAATCAAGAAAGCTCCATGGGACCATGATACACTATCGAAGGCTTTATGAAAGTCAAGCTAAAAAAGTAGTGCCTTTTTTCTATTGCTTTTACAAGAATTGATGATCTCACCCGCTACAAGAGCACTATCCAATATTTACCGACCTTTTATGAATGAGGATTGATAAGGCCCGACAAGGGATTTGATGACTTTTTGGAGACGCCGAGCCAATAGTTTGGATATAATCTTGTAGATACATCCAGCCATACTAATCGGGCGAAAGTTTTTGAACTCACAAGGATTTTCACACTTTGGAATAAGTGTGATGAAGGTTGTGTATTGTGTTACATCCGCGGTGAATACTGCCAGATATCCAAAACTCCCCAATTATTTCATACACATCCGATTTGATGACTTCCCATGAATTTTTGATGAAGTTGAAGTTAAATCCATCCGGACCGGGTGCTTTAAAACAATCACAAGAGGCAACCGCTTGGTCTATTTCATCATGTGAAAATTCAGCAATGAGTTCTGAAGATTGCGATTCATTTAGAGTTTTGAAATCGAGATTTTGGAAGGTTGGTCTCACAGTATGATCTTCCTTGAAGATTTTCTTAAAGAAAGATATCGTTTCTTTCCTTATTATATCAGGATCTTCTTTCAATTCGCCATCAATATCAATACAAGTGATACTGTTTTTCCGTTTTCTTATTGATGTAATTGTGTGAAAGAACCTAGTAATTCTATCACCCTCTTTGAGCCACTTCCACCTTGAATTCTGAGCCCAATACATTTCTTTGCGCTTGAGCCACTTCCATAATTCCATTTGCGCATTCCTTCTGTCAGTGAGTTCAGATTCCTCTAACAATCTGTCGTTTGCAATCTGATCTATGCTGTGGATTTTCTCCTCTAATGCACTGATGTTGGAATCAATTAGCCCGAATTCATTCATGTTCCAGGCTTTGAGATTGAGCTTGACTTGTTTAAGTTTTTCTGAAATTTGCAGATTTGATGAGGACTCCCGAGTGGTTTCAATTAGCTTCATACACCCAGGGTGAGCCAACAATCTAGGAATCGAAAAGGGCGAGGGCCCCAGTTTATGGTCTTCGAGCTTGCCAGAACAGGACAGTGGTCAGATAGTCCTCTTTTGAGGATGGAAGCAGATAAGAATGGGAACGAGGAGATCCATTCTGCAGTGACAAAAAGTACGATATAATTTGCTTTTTGATTGTCCGCAGAACCATGTATAATGCCCATTGGAGATGTATAATGCCCACTGGGAGGTGGGAATTTCGATCAATTGAAGATCCTACAAAAAATATTTGAACTCAAGAGAACCGTTAGTTGAAATTTATTGACTACCTCTTTCACTCACGTCAAGTATTTCATTGAAATCTCCACATAATAAACATGGCATACGAGAATTTGACCAGAAATTTCTAATTTCATCCCAAGATTGAGATCTTGCATCCATCGAACAGGGGTTGTAAACATTGATTTTGTTACAGTGAAGGTTTATTGAGGGGATGAGGCATGTGAGGGCAATCCAGTGCCTTGAATTTATGCTAGAAGCCAAGATGAAGAATTCACTCTTCCATAATGATGTTAGTCTTCCTGAGTTACCATGGGATGGTTAACTCCATTGAATTTTATTTTCGTTTAAAAGGAAATCAATTGACCTTTGAGTGAATTTTTCGACTTTTGTTTCTTGACTACGCACGAAATCAGGTGATTGGGTTTGGATCAATTTTCTGAGTGAATTGCGTTTTATACGGGTCCCAAGGCCTCTTATGTTCCAAGAGAGGAGGATCATAATGAATTTTGGGTGGTTGATGAGGAAGGATTGAGTTAGAGTTGGGCAGCTTCCCACTCCACTCTTTGACGACTTATGATCTCTTCAATTCGGTCATGAAGGATGTTTGGAGGGCCATTAAATTGAAGTTCTAGCTTTTTTGCCAACTCAAGAGTTTCATTTGCCATGATATCAATTGAGCCAAACTAAGATGAGGCCATGGTGGTTGAAGTGCTTGGATGGCAGGGAGGTTTGGATGATTTTTTTAGGAGCTTTTTTTATTTCTTTATTTCGCGATTTTTTTGGTGAAGAGTTTTGAGGTTTGGGGCGATGGTGTCTTCGAACCCAGGGGGACAAAGGGTCTGAGCTAGAAGAGGATGAATTAGATGAATGGATTTTCTCAATGAGAGGCCCAAACATATTGGAGATTAAGAGTATTTGGTGATTTGGGCTTGGCTGAGAGGGGGGAGAGATTTAAGATTGGGCAGACAATGGATTGGGCTTTTTCTGAGCTTTTTTTTTGGAGGTGGGCCAGGGAAGGAAATTTCGGGAGGAGATTGATGGGTTGACAATTGTAGTGGGTGGGGCATAGGAAGAATTAGGGAATTAATAATGGGTGGGGACAATTGAGAGTTCCCATAATGAGAATGGACTCTATTAATGGTAGATTCATTGATGAGGGGAGAATCGAGACAGTTGTTGGTAGGCGTGCCTTGGGGGAAGGAAACAGCCGTCTGTGGGAATTCAGAAACTGAAGGGTCATGATTTTTTGAGTTGTGTGAGTGGTCATCATCGTCAGAGAACACAGAGGATGTCGACGGGGATGTCGGGGATTTTTGCGGCTCGTGAACAGGATTAATGGTTAAATAATTGTAATCTTCGGATACAAAGATTTTGTGATGATTGTCTTCTATATTCAGCAGTATTTTACAATTGATTGTGAATAAACAATCAGTGAAGATAAGGACTTTTCCATATTCAAAACTTGAGTATTCCACATAAAGGACTCTACCGAAGATATTCCCGATATTGTAAAAATTATCATAGCTCCATCCATGGAGAGGGACTCCGAATATTTTGATTTGTACTTTTTCCATTTTGTGGCACACATGCTGTTGATGTTTCGAATTTCCAAGAACTAATTCTCAAGCCATTTACTTTATAACATGGCCTTCTTGTCTTCAAGACATTCAAAAGATATGAAGTGGAGCATTCCTCCCATTGGTTTGATCTTGAGACATGTAACTCCTTCGGCGAGGATATGGTCGAGAATTTGAGATAGTGAAACAGAGGAATCGGCAATTGCTATGGCAGTTCTTTCAAATAGTTCATTTTTTTCATTGCATTTAGTGGCTTTGATGGTTACGAATTCTTCATCTTCAAACAAATGAATAGAGAGTTCATCTCTAACTATTTCTTTTTCGGGCCGAAGGACTCTTGAACTTATTTTTCTTACTTGGCATGGTTGGAAAGAAAAGCATTCGGGTTGGGGGTCAGGTTCTTGGTTAGGAATTTGATGAGTTTTTGGTGGAGGGGGAGGCGGATGAGGGGAGGGAGGGGGTGGAGGTGGGGGAGGCGGAGGAGGGGGTGAAGTTATGATTTGTCGGTTCATGGACGCTTCTTTATATGACTTACGATCACGAAAGGAAGTTCAAGGGTTTTGGGTTTTTTTGTTTGAATGCAAAGGTTTGAGGTTGCCTTGGTTTTTTTTTGTTTGAATGCAAAGGTTTGAGGTTGAGGGGGAGGTTTTGAATTAGAGGAAGATATAGACGGGGCAGTACTATCTTGTTTTGCAATCTGAACTAACATACGAAAGGGGCTAAATTTTGTTCCGTTCACTCCATTGATGGCTCTGGTGGATGCTGTTCTTGATTGAAATTTGATGAAAGCAAATATGAATTTTCGGCTTATTTTGGTTAGGGGTGGGATGAGGATGGATGTTATATTGCCATATATAGGGTTGAAATAATTTTAATAGCTCAATTTTGGTGATGTCTAGAGGTAAGAAGTTGATGAAGCAAGTTTGGATGGCTGAGGATGGATGAGTTCTGGTCTTCTTCCGCTACACGATGGTCCATTGATGGGAGTTTCTCTCTCTACCAACACCCTCTCTCACTCTAGACATAACTAAAGTTTCATTACATAATATGTTGATATGTTATGTTTTTGCTTTTATCTCCATAAACAGAAAACATAAACCACGATGGTATTACGTAAAACACTACACATTTCATAACAGTGAGAATTATTGATGGGCAAAGTTTATAAAGTTTGATCTTGAAATTACAAGTGTGCATGAATTATACTTCCCCATTTTTTTCTATTGCAACAATTACCACTTTTGATAGTTTCACATCTATTGCAACAATCTCACTTTGAAATTTTTTTCTGGTACCCCTCAAGTTTGGCGTAATTCTCATAATACTTCTCTCATTTAGGGAAACCTTCAGATACCCCGATGGTTTGACACATAGCTCTAAATACCCTTATTATATACGAAAATTCAAGTGTATTAATTTCCTAATGTACCCTTGAAACATTATTATATTTGTATCTTTTAAATGTTGGGTTTTCTTTATTACATTTTAATGCGAATGGAAAAAAAAATGTATATCAAATTTGAAAAAAGTATCACCCGGGGCAAAAGCTGGAGCCCAAATACTAGTTGCTTATTAACCATCGCATCTATACAAATATATTAAAAGGCGTTCCTAAAGAAGGAAAGGCTCCACGTGGCACTCTTCCTTAGGTTCCTTTATAACATGTAATCCACATACAAAAAAAAAATGCATTGTATAAGATTTGATCTTGCGACCTCAAGTTTATATACTACTCCCTCCGTCCCATAATATAAGTCCCCTTTCCTTTTAAAGTGTCCCAAAATATAAGTCCTATTTTTATTTTCAATCAATAATTATGTCCAAAATACCCTCATGAAAATAATTTAATTCCCAAAAAGTCTTTATAATTTCAGCTTCCAATACACCATAATTAATGATAAAATGGAATGTTTTACCCCATTAAACTCATCTACACATATAATCATGCAACATTAATGTTCAGTTTTTATTTTTTGTTAAAAAGAAAAAAAATAATATAGGTGTTTCCCAATAAAAATGAATCTTTTTATTCAAATAAAACAAGATTCCACTTTACCTTAATTCTCGTGTAAAAACAGAATCAGGACTTACATTATGGGACGGAGGGAGTACAATCTTAACCACTAAACCAAGTTATATTTAGGCCCCGTTCTTTTGAACTTATTTTGACTGAAATTAAATTAAATTAACTGAAATTAACTGAACTGAACTGAAGTTAAATTAACTGAACTAAAATTAAATTAGCTGAACTGAAATTAACTGAACTGAATTGAAATTAAATTAACTAAACTGAAATTAAATTAACTGAACTGAAATTAAATTAAATTAACTGAAAGTAACTGAAATGAGAGAAACTGAACTAAATTGTATATTTAAT
>CANSZD010003110.1:380000-387500 GCA_947648045.1 Beta corolliflora
TAAAGAGATTTGGATAAGCGAAAATTAGAGTTTGAATTTGAATCAACAACCTAAATTATTATATCATGAAAATTGTGTATAACTTTTGCTACATAATTCGGAATAGTATAATTTTTGTATCATTGGAGAGCATTCGAAATATGCTTCGAAATAAGATCCATTTACAATATAGTTGTACAACTTATGAAATATAGAGCGCCATGTAGGATTGCCACGTCATCAGGATTGCCACGTCATCATTTTTTATATTTATTTTTTACAAAAATAGAGTTCTAAATAAATTTAAATACCTAAAAGGAGTTTTGGATAGGGAAAAATTAGAGTTACGTTTTGAATGAACAACCTAATTTTTTTATATTATGTAAATTGTGTATAACTTTTGGTACGTAATTCGGAAAATTATAATTTTTGTACCATTGGATAGTGCTCGAAATATGCTTCGAAATAAGATCCATTTAATATATAGTTCTAGAACTTTTGAAATAGAAAGCGTCACGTAGGATTGTCATGTCGTTAATTTTAATTTTAAACATTTTTAAAAATATAGAGTTCTACATACTTCCTCCGTTTCTTTTTACATGTTACACTTTCACTTTTCACGCATGCCAATGTAAAACTGTAAGAACATATATCTCTAATTTTGTATTTGTAAAAATTATAAAAAGTACATATTAAAAAAATACATATTAAGACGAATCTAACAAGATCTCACATGATTATATTTTTATTCACGTATAAATCACAAACGATGGTCAAAGAGAAATTTGTGAATAGTGCAAAATGTCAAAGTGTAACATGTAAAAAGAAACGGAGGAAGTATATTTAAATACCTAAAAGGAGTTTTAGATAGGGAAAAATTAGAGTTTCGTTTTGAATAAACAACCTAAATTATTATATTATGTAAATTGGGTATAGCTTTTGCTTCCTAATTCAAAACATTATAATTTTTTTTCCATTGGAGAGTGCTTGAAATATACTTCAAAGTAAGATCCGTTTACAATATAGTTTTATAAATCATGAAAATATATTTAATTGGATAAATGGTAAGGCATTATTAAGTCTTTCTTTTTGATAAATATAATAATAGCTATAAGTATAATGTATTATATGTGATTATAGCATTCGATCATAGGTCCAATTTACAGGATTTAACATATTATCTTTCAAAACCTCAGCCTTATTACTCAACTGAACCAAAACAATTTATTATTGCAACAAAATTTATTAACAAAACTTTATTGTTACAACAAAAACTAAAATCTATAACGATAAAGTTACCTATATATTAGAGTTATGTATGATGAAAAAATTAGAATTTGATTTTGAAAAACAACATTAGAATATTATAGAGAGCTCCACCTAAGCATGTCATTCTTTTTAATTTTTAATTTTTTTTAAAAAAAATAGTGTTCAACATAGATATAAATACATATAAGGTGTTTTCTATAAGTGAATATTACAAGTCTAATTTTAAATAAACAACCTAAATTATTATACTATGTAAATTAAATATAACTGTTGCTACATAATTCACAATATTATAATTCTTTTTACCGTCAGAGAGTGCTCGAAATATGTTTCGAAATAAGTTTTATATACAATATAGTTTTACAACTTATGAAAGTATATTTATTTAGATGAACAATAACGTATTATTTATTCTTTGTTTTAAATACATATAAAAATAACTATAAAATAACGTATTACATGTGACAATAACAATTATGTCTTTCAAAATCATACTCTTGAAAATTGAGTTATATAAAGATAAAAAATACATACATATAGTTTTGAACCTATAGCACACCATAATGGCATTACATGAACAATCAAATGAAAGTTTGTCAACAACATCGCAAGAGAGGTATTATGCAATTGACTATATATTCTATTTCTAGAATATTTATTGTATACATAATTATTTATGGTTTTCTTTTCCATATATTTATATGTCAGATCTTATTCTTTTATCCATGAACTTAATTGTACTAAAATTAATTGGAAAATTAAGGTCCGCAATTCTAGACTTATCGAGGTCACGGATCATAAAAAAGGAGGAAGTTTGATGATATAAGTTTTGATATGGTCATGATTGACGAAGAGGTATTTTTTTCTCTTAAATAGTATTTTCGATTATTAGTAGAGGTTTGTTTTATATTTGATTAATTTTATTCATGATACCATCATTATGATCTTCTTTTTGGCTTTTCCATCTTCCATTCTATATGCGTTAGTGTTTATGTGATATATTAAAACTTGAAGTTGTGGCCGACACTCATGTTTTTCTATTCTTCTCGCATCTATTAAATTATGGGAAATGTTATATGTACCCCTTAAGGCTACATATAAGCATTAAATACATACCCCGAAATAGTATTATTTGAATAATTAAGGACACAATCACACGTCAATCGATATAACTAATGCTTAATTATTGCTTAATATTTGCATTTTTTATTTCTTATATGTAGCCTTTAGGGCTATATAAAAATATTTCCCTTAAACTATTACCCTCTACTTTCTTAAAGTATTATTCGGGCATTTTTCATATTAAAAATGTGTTAGCCATTGTTAGTCATATCAATCATTGGGATACCATTTAACAATAGATTCAGCTACAACATTCAATTGAATATTAAAAAATATATAATTTATATATCGCAAAAAAAATTTAGAAATTAGAGTTTAATGACAAATACTTTCTCCGTTCTTTTCCACTGCAATAATGGGTTTGGGCATGAATTTTAAAGAAATAAAAAAATGGGTAGTTTAAGCAGTAGGTGCCCTTTAATTAACTGTAGAGTAGACGATAAGTAAATCCTTAATAAAGTAAACGCACCTTTATGAGACAATTTGAGTAATAAATGATGGTTTTATTAACATAAAGTAAAAGCAATATTGTCAATTATAGTTGCTTTTTTTACCCGTAAGTAGAGTGGCCCCAATAGATTAAAACTATCCAATGTGTTAATTGTTGCAATAGAAAAAGAACGGATGAAGTATATTAATACTGCTGAAAATCTCATTTCACAACAACACAAAATCAACAATGTAAATAAAAATTTGCAAAAAAAATAAAATAAGCAACAAACCCGTGCAACGCACGGACTTCAAAACTAGTACTACTATAACATAGGAAAAACTTTATAAATGAGGATATCGAGTTATTGACCACCATGAGGTTACTCATAATGACACATCACATCATAGAGGGGCTGTATTCTTGATGTCAAATGACATTATTGCCCAAAGCAAAAAAAATTGGAAAAAATAATGAAAAGGAAAGCCCAAATATTTGTGCCGGGTTTACTCTAGCCAGCCGTGTTGCCTGCCGCAAAGCAGACAGTGACAATGACGATTCTTAGCGGTAACGGCAGCCCCACAATCTTCCGTCACTGTTGTTTCACTTTCCCGTTAAGTCGTTATCTCTCACGCGCCCCAAGACGCCGTTACACCTGACTGACACCCTACTGTTTCTTTTTTTTTTCTCTCTCTTACCTCTTACTAACTACTGTTCAGTCTCCCCTAAAAAAAAAACTACTGTTCAGTCAAAGGTGTCAACCAACTTGCCTTCTCTCCGTTTATCTAACGGTAACGCTTCTTGGATCCTGGTTAAGAATCTAACCATGGTTAGATAGTTTTTTTTTTTTGACTCTTTTTGTATTTTTTGGGTTGTTTTAATATTTGCCGGCTTGCCCACATCATGAATGAAAAGAAAAAAAAGGTCCCCCCATATTATGTACTAATGTTTTGTAATTATTGATCTACTTGTTTTCTCTAGATGTGACTTTGTCTAACCACATGTCTTATACTATTTGAGAAGTGTACTAATATCTTCTTTTACCTAAATTAAGAGAAGAGGATATGTTTTGATGTTAAGCGAAATGTATACAACATAGTAAACAAATTAAAAATCATTTTGAAGTTATGGATAGCATGACAGGAATTGAAAAATGATAATAGCCTATTTTGTTATGCTTTTATGTCAAATCATGGGTGATACACAGGCTTGTTTAATGGGTACAAAGGTAAGATAGAGTTACAAATAACTTAATTATTATAAAATATGGTCTTAATTATTTAATGGATAGAGTATACATATTGAACAAGGTAAATATAAGTTTCATATAATAAGTCGATAATTATGTAATAAAATATGTATAATGTAAAAATAAAATAACATATGATGTAGACAACAATTAACTCACATGGAGCCACCAATTATGGCCCATAAACAATACGGAGTATGACGCACTATTGGCCCTTACCAACGGCATATAACGAAGTGTGTTGTGTCTAAATAAGGGCCAAAATTTTGCATTAGAATTGTCACATGGAATTTTGGGGGTGAGAGTTTATTACAATTGGCCCATAAACAAAATCAATCAATATTAATAGCTTAAAAACTATTTTTATGGGTTTTTTTCAAGTTTTATTTTTTATCCTTTTTTTTTTCAAAATAATGTTTACTACTATTTACTACATCAGTTTCTTTTTACTCATAGTTACACTTTCACTTTTGACACTATTTACAAATTTCCGTTTGACTATCATTTATGATTTATGGTTAAGAGAAAATATAGTCATGTGGGGTCTTGTTTGATTCGTTTCGATATGTACTTTTAGAATATCGACTTTCTATATTTTTTACAACTACAAAATTAGAGATATAAAGGCTCAAAGTAGTGCATCGGCATGCGTGAAAAGTGTAAGTGTAACTGTTAAAAAGGAACAGATGTAGTATATTACTCCCCCCGTTTCAAAATATAAGGCATTCACGCTTTACGAAAATTTGCTTTGATCACAAATATTTCTCATAATATGATAAGTAAAATTACAAAAATTATACAGTTGGATTCGTCTTGAAAAATACTATAATAACATTATTTTTTAAAATTTTTTATAAACATAAATTGAGAGTAATTAATGGTCAAAGTTCGACCTCGAACATCGTGCGTGCCTTATATTTTGAAACGGAGGGAGTAGTGTTAATTCATATAAAATACATTCAATTAATATTCGCATGAATTAGTTCTAGAATATTCTTCTACCGGCTTTGATTCATTTTCCAAATTTTGGTGTTGATTTTTATAATTTCATACGATATGAATTGCATAACGAACTTAACTTAGTCATACTTAAACAAATCATGATGAAAATTGACAACAAAAAAGCTAGAAACTACCTTTTCTACCTTCTATGATTGCATTTTTAGTTTTTTAAGAAAATAAAAAACCATAAAGAATGGGCCCTAATGGACTGTTCGACAGCATCACTGTTGCTTTTCAGTTTTTGGTTTAAAATTTTAAGTCATACTCCCTCCGTCCCATAATTGTCTGAACACTTTCCTTTTATGTTTGTCCCAAATTAGTTTGAAAACTTCCATTTTTGGCATGGTCCCACTATTACTATATTATTTCTTTTACACTCATTTGGCCCACACTATGTATTTAACAATGAAAAGTTACTCAACTTTCTCTCTCCTCCAATAAAAAATACCCCACCAACTCCTATCACATCTACATTTTTAATAAAATAACATTTGATAACCACACTACAACTTATCACCTTAAACTACGTGTCCCAACAAGCGTTCAGTTCATTCTAGGACGGAGGGAGCACGATATAGGTGGTATTAGGGGTGTTCATGGGTGGTTAACCGTTCCGAAACAACATTTCGGTTCGCTCTTTTTTTTGTGAACCGTAACCGTTTAGACCGGTTACCGCTTAAGCGGTTAACCGTTTTTTCGGTACGGTTTTTCGTTTAACCATTAATCGTTATTCAAGTTATACTATTATATTTTACTTAATGTAAATATATTTTTTCTATTTTTTTTGTACATATACTTTAATATTATATATACTCTAATATAAAATGTATTATAAAGTGGATAATAAATCCATTAAGAACATAATAACACTAAAAATTTACTCCATTTTCTAATTATAGTGTTTAAATTAGTACTAACGTTTTCGAATAATCACATACTTCCTCTAATTATTGAACTTAGTAACAAATATTAGAATTAATGTAGTTGTTGGAAAATATTTCACAATAATTTAATAAAGGAAAAAAAATTGGTTTTTTGGTTAACCGCTTACTCAAAAAGCATAAACGTAACTGAACCGTTTAACCGTTAATTTTACCGGTTCGGTAACCGTACCGTTTAACCGTTAATTTTACCGGTTCGGTAACCGTACCGTTAAAATTTTTTTATCGGTATGGTTACCGCCCATTTGGACCGATTTTTCGGTTTTCCGGTACGCTTTTTCGGTTTCACTTTTTTATGAACACCTCTAGGTGGTATAATGAACTTAATATTAGTCATACTTAAAAAATTAGAAATTGTTTTTTCTAGTTTCAGTATATATTTGTTTTTAGTTTTCGGAAAAACTATCAACTGAACACGCAAAACAATAATGAACATGCTCTAAACTAAAGGTTTACGGGCGTGTTCGGCAACGGTAGCTGTGGTAGTAGCTTTTAGTGGTTTGTGTGTACCTGTTAGATGTTAGCTTTCCAAGTAGGAGTATAAAATATTGATGTTCGGTAAAAGAAACTGTCAAAGTAGTTGTTTACAAATAACTAGTTAAAAACTCAAACGAAACTTTAATATATAATTTATACACCACTAAACGTTATCCCAAAAGCTACAAATTGTAGCTTTTGACAAACACTACAAAAACACTAGTTATATCACTGAAAGCTACTTATACCACTATCTAACCAAACACTATTATTTTTCTTAATTAGTGTTAATTACTTCAAAAGCTTATGCCGAACAAACCATGTTGTGTGCAAGTTTTCGATGTTGGATTATATTCTGCAAATCATTAATAGTTTGATAATGCTACTACATCCTAAAACATCTTTTTCTTTCCAGAAAATGTTCGTTATCCATATATATCACTTAGTAAACCAATTGATAATGAAAGGAAAACATGTTTTTGTAAATGAAATTTCATTACCAAAGATATTAAAATATAAGTAATTCTTTTACGAAATTACATTAATATTATTCATTATTATCTACGTAATTATAATCGTCTACTCAAAGGATCATTGGAAAATATAAATTATATATAGAAAAAGGTACACAAATTAAAGCACGATGTAATGTAGCATTGGAAAATATTAATTATATATAGAAAAAGGTACACAAATTAAAGCACAATGTAATAACTACATTAAGTGTTAAGAGACAAAAATCACGAGAGTAATGTATCGAAGTATTTATCTATTGTGAAGGCAATTTGCCTAGACTCCATATATAAGTATCATGTGTATTGTGTAATAACAGTGTAAACTCACCATCTCTATTCTCACATCACATGTATGCCTAACACATTCCTCCGTGACATCACAATCTCAATAATCTCATCGTGGTTTGCACATAAAAATCAATCTCATCGCGGCTAGCATTCCGTTCATCTTTTATCAAGGGTTTCATTGATAAAAGCTAATTCATTACATTTTACGTATATGCCATTTTTAGGATG
>CANSZD010003110.1:392500-432500 GCA_947648045.1 Beta corolliflora
ATCGAACCCCCGACCTCGGGGCCAAGTGAATCTTCTATCCACTTGAACTAACTCCTATCCTTTCATTCACATTGTTCTTGATGTTACCCAATAAATGTGGACGAAAAAAATATTACGTGTCAGCCTTTATTCTTTAACTCTAGTTACTCATAGTAGTCTCGTGGTAGAAAATAAGAGAAAGGAGAAATACATTTAAAAATTCGTACAGATTAGACGAATGGCAAAACTTAACTTGTAAAAAGTAAAAAAAAAATCACTAATGTACAATATGGGAAGAATTTTAGAAAACTTGGGACTTTTCAATTATTTTTTGGGTTTAGAGATTTTAAAAACTTGCATAATAAACTTAAAATACGCCTATGTAAGTCATGTTTAGCTTGAAATCTAATAGTTAAATTAAAATTGTTAAATACTTTTTTAAATGGTAGTTAAGTTTGAAGTAGAATCAATAACTTCATAGGAAATTCTACTATCAAATAAGTTCATTTTTTGAAAAAATTTATGGAAACAAATTTTGTTTTCTAAGAAGTATGAAAAGTTATTTTGTTGAATATAGTGAGTAGAAAATCTATAGACAGTTTCACTTAACATAACTAAGTTACTTCAATTCCCCTCTACCACCCTCTGCCCCCTCCTTTTATAGGAGTAATGAAAGAGAAAATGTATGTTACCGTTTAATAACGAGGGTCCAAAATGGCAACAAAATGAATTTTGGAATATATAGATATTCTACAACTTGGTGACTCACCTTCAAGACTATAACGACACCCTTTGAACTTAGCGAATTAAGCTAGTGATCATCCTCAAGACCATAACAACACCCTTTGAATCTAGCTAAGCTAGTCATCCTTAACACCATAACGACACCCTTCGATATGAATCTTGTTAACATACTGCGAAAGCTAGTCATTCTGATATTGCATTGTTTAATTACATAAACTTCAACATAAATCGTAATAAGTAGAGGCCAACAATGGGCGAATTTGATTCTTGATCATATTCGTACCCTCACCCTCACCCCCGAACTCAATCTTTTGGCTCATTGATCAATTATGGAGCAATATGTTCATTAATGCAATATATATATATTCTATTAGAGAAGTTTTCTACTGGTATTGGAAAGTGATTGGATGGTACTAAACACATGTTAAGATAGTATTAGATTTCTAAACAATTCAATCCCCCATACAGATGCACTAAAAGTAGTATGAAGGGACTTTGCATGGTATAAAGAAACATTCTCATTGTACTAAGAATTTTTTTTTTTTTTTTGACATCAAGAAAATTTGCATTAATGAAAAGCGAAAGTACATCTTAATGGGATTACAACCAAACATAAAACATAGAGCAAACGAAAATTAAAGTGAGCTCCATTGGCTCTTATATACACTATGAAGAAATCTTCTAGTGATACTAAAGATTATTATAGTGGTACCATTTCTTTTGCTTTTGGTGGTTTGAAAAGAGTCCATAGTGGTACTAAGAGATGGTGGTATCAAGTGATGTTTTAATGTTACCACATTTTTGCTTCCAGTGGTAGTAGGGAGATGTTTTGGTGATACTAAGAGATGATTGTGGTACCACCTCACTCTTATGATGAGACTTTAAATTGAACTCTAGCCATTAATGCCACTAAATCTACACTAAGTAAATTATTTTTGACTAAAAAATCCAAAGACACATGTCATCCTTCTACAGAAATGCATTGATCTATGTTTATATAACAACTAGTATTTTGGCCCGGGCAATGCCCCAGTCAGTTACAATTATCAAATATATTTTTATTCATAAATTTCATAATTGATTTTATTAGCTTTTCATAATTTTCTGTCTAGTGAGAAATTGTAAAATGGACGTTATGGCATGATAAAGTGTTTAAAAAAACTTCTAAGGAATTGGGGATAAAAATAACAATTTCAATGGAATTGGGGTGAACGAATGTTATTACCTTAACAAAAGTGTTAAATATCAAAAAACTTATCTATGTTTATATAGTTACATATAATTATAAGACTATATTATGTTTTTACTTTGAAACATTAAACATTGAAATTGTAGTAGTTTGGTGGTTAAACTTTCACATTTCCTTTCAAAGTCATGTGTTCGATTCCTAGTAGTTACATATTGTTAATATTTTAAATAAGATTCTAAGTATTAAAAACTTGAGAAGAATGCCACGTGGCACATACATTGGAGAGTGTCACGTGACACCTTTCCTTTGATCGGAACGCCTTTTAATATATTTATATAGATGAAAAAGATTTTATTTAACACCCTTTGCCACTCGCTATCTTTAATGTATCTTTTTTCTCCCCTAAAACATATATCTGCCCTTCTTTGTGTTTTCATTTTTTATTATTATCAATAATCTTTTCCCCTTCCCCTGCTATAATGCTTTTATTTCGCACCCGTTCCCTTTCCCTTTCCATTTCCCTTTCCCTTTCACTTTCTATATATTTTCTTATGATGAGTATAAATCTGTCTATTTTTTTTTGTGTGGAGCAAGATAAATATATAAACTGATTTTACATTTGTGATACATATGAATTTTAAAATCATGTAAAAAAACTAAAAACAAGCCCTTGTTGACAATACTAAGGGGCTGTTCTCTTCGATATAAAACAACTGAACTGAACTGAACTGATTGCAACTGAACTGAACTGAATTAAATTATAAATAATAGTAATGATAAAAATTTAGGAACTGAACTGAACTGATTGCAACTGAATTGAAGTGAACTGAACTGAAAATAAGCTGGGGAGAACAGACCTAAAAAATTATACTACTACCATATGATGAAAAAAAAAAAAGATTGGAAAGCAAAAGCATCACAATCAACAAGATACTCCACAATATATATACAAAAATATCCTACAAATATTCCTCTAAAACCCAAAGGAAAGTAACCAATTATTCCTACAGTTTAAGAAGGTCTTACCAATAATAAATATATATACTACCAAATGCACTCCAAAGATATCTTCCAATCTACATCTATAACTTTGTCAAAATATAGAAACGCGAATATTAAAGTTTCTATTTCTATATCTACTAAAAATATTTATATCAAATTATATTCCATATATAAAAAAAACTTTCTTACTGGTGTTTGGAATAGAGATTCCCTCATCTCCCCTACTCTCTTAAGCGTTGACCTGTATAGCTGAGTTCGCTGATCTGCGAGAAGTACTGATCCAGTAGGGTCATTTTTATTTCAAGTGAGGGTCCCAAAAAAAAAAATATAAAAAAAACTTCTAAATTATTTATTTTTAAAAAAAGTAGTCCTAACTAGGAGAGAGAGAGTGTTATGTCCGTGTGTGTAAACGACGAGTCATGACACGGTGAAAGGCAACAAGAAAAGAAGGGTGTGTGTGCGTATAATAAGACGCGCGTAAAGCGGTTTTGGGTTTTCTTTAACGGCGTTTTTGGTAGCTTTGAACCAACCTCAACTCCATCAAATCAAAGACACAGGAGAGAGAAAATAACAAATAAGAGAGCTAAAACGAAGGAACCTGGTTTTTGGGGTTTTTTTGCACCGGTTTTTCTCTCACTTAAATTGCTAAGTTTTTTTTTTGGGTGTAAGAAGAAGAAGGAAGAAAAGAAGTGGGTTTTGTGATTAAACTTTTGGGTAATTTTTTGTTTCAGTTACAAACGTTTCGAAACTGGAAAAGTTTGGAGCTTTAATTGCAGATAATTATAGTGGTGATAATGTTATGAGTATTAATTGATTCAGAGTTTTTCTGGGAAAATTCGGTGCTTGATTTTTTTTTTTTACTCTTTTGACTCATTTTAAGATTTCAAGATATGGCAAATAGTATGGCATTTGGGCAGCCTAATCTGTCCTCTGGAGTTAGAGATTCAGGTTTGTTTTTTTTTCTTTTCTTTTCTTTTAATTTTCCCTAAATTTAACCCCTTTTTTGTTTCAATTTGTACTTTATTTCCATTTTAATTTTGCTGGAAATGCTGAATTTTTCTTATTTTTGATGGGTTTTTTTATATCTATAATTATGTTGTAGGTGGAGTTGATGTTCTGTACCCAGAACTATGGAGGGCGTGTGCTGGTCCACTGGTAGAAATTCCACGTTTACGAGAGAGAGTCTATTATTTTCCTCAAGGTCATATGGAGCAAGTAAGTTTTTCTTCAATTTCTAATTTTGGGTGATTTTCTTATATTTGTGGTGAATATCTGTAATTTTGTTGAATCTTTGCTAAAATGGTTCCTAAAATTGTTTTTAGTTGGAAGCTTCAACAAATGAGGAATTAAATGAGAGAATACACATGTTTAATCTCCCTTCTAAGATCTTATGTCGTGTGATGAACATTGACTTACTGGTAAAGTATTGTTTATAGTTTTGCTAATTATTTGTTTTTGATAAGTGATTGGTTTGATTTGGTAAGTAAAATGTTTGTTTCTTTGATTGTAGGCTGAAAAAGAAACAGATGAGGTCTATGCCCAAATCACTTTAATGCCTGAAGCAGATGTAAGACTATGAAAATGATGTTATATCTTGATTTTGACATGGCCTTGGCATCTTTTTTTTTCTTTTTTTACTTTTTTTGTGTTGGGATTTCTTTTTGGATTTCTGCTTTAGTACTCTTTTCTCCTGTAATTGTGGTTTGTGGAACTTGTGTGTAGCAAACTGAACCACTAAAGCCTGATCCTTGTCAACCTGAGCCACCAAGGCCGGCGATTCGGTCCTTTTCTAAGGTCTTGACTGCCTCTGACACCAGCACTCATGGCGGATTCTCGGTTCTTCGCAAACACGCGAATGAATGCCTTCCTCCTTTGGTATATGTTGTTTTCTTAAATTTGTTTAGTTTATAAGTGAGTGGTTTTGCTAATTGCTAATGATCATCAAATTCTCTTGTTGTTTTGATTATTAGGACATGACCCAACAAACCCCAACTCAAGAGTTGGCTGCTGAAGATCTTCATCGTTATGTGTGGCGCTTTAAGCATATCTTCAGAGGTATGATCTTTATAAAGTTTGATGTGTTAACTTTCTTATTGTTTTCACTAAGAATCCTATGTTCAATTTTCATTGATTACTGTAAACCACCAAAATGGAGTTGGTAAAAGTAGCTTTTTGTTAATCAATTGTTGAAATTAAGATGCTTGGTGCTTTGCTCTAATTACATGGATAAGGCCTCTTAGAAACCACCTAATGTCAGCCTATCATTTGAAAACTTGTGTAGGCCAACCCCGGAGGCATTTGCTAACAACTGGATGGAGTCATTTTGTGACTTCTAAGAGATTAGTTGCTGGTGATTCTTTTGTTTTCCTCAGGTATATTGCTCTAGTACTGTGATTTTTCACTACAAAATCTGCAATCTGTCTCGGGATCCTGTGTAACTTGTAATTTGATTGTTGTTCAGAGGAGAAAACGGTGAATTACGAGTTGGAGTTCGGCGTGTGGCTCGTCAACAGAGCAGCATGCCTTCTTCTGTGATCTCAAGTCAGAGCATGCACCTCGGAGTACTTGCCACTGCATCCCATGCTGTCACTACCCATACCTATTTTGTGGTCTATTATAAGCCAAGGTAAGTTTTGATATTAATTATTAACTACATTTTATTGTTGTTCGTCTTCTCTTTTACCCTTTTCAACTGAGTTTTGTTTTCCTTAAGCAGGATGAGCCAGTTCATCATAGGATTGAATAAATACTTGGAGTCAGTAGACAGTGGTTTTAAAGTGGGCATGAGGTTTAAAATGAGATTTGAAGGGGAGGACACTCCAGAGAGAAGGTATCGAAATGTCGTTTGTCCTCCATTTTGATTTGTTCTGCGGGATCGATTGTCATTAAACCGTTCAACTTATTCTTGAATGTGGTTATTTCAAAAGGTTTACGGGTACAATTGTTGGCGTTGACGATCTCTCTCCCCAGTGGAAGGATTCTAGATGGCGGTCATTAAAGGTTCAAAACCCTTTACTATGTGTGTCGAGTATGAAATTGCTGTTCTTCATTTGAAGTCATTTTTCTCATCATTTGACTTCTCTTTGTAGGTTCAATGGGATGAGCCCACATCAATTGCAAGACCAGATAGAGTTTCTCCTTGGGAGATCGAACCTTTTGGGTCTTCTGCTCCTTTGGATGTCACGGAGACTGTTAAGAACAAAAAGCCTCGGCCTTCCATTGAAATTCCTAACCATGGTAAGAGGAGCTTTTTTTCATCATTACTTCTGCTTTTTCTTTTATCATCTCTTTTTCCTAATATCTATCATCTTCATGGCAGCATTCAAATCAGTTAATGATTCAACGCCGTGGAATTCTTCTAATGACATAGTTCAGGTAAGTTAATATTATAAAAGTCCCTGGTTTCTAAGTCTTCGAATTTCATAGACATGAATATTTTGTATTTTGGATTTCTTATGGATCTGTTTTCTTCATCGTACATGATACTTTCACTCCAGGGTGAAGTTGAGGATTGTAAAAGTGCAACTGCGTGGTCGGTCTTCCCTGGATATACAACCCCAACGCCCACAAAACAAAGCAATGACCTTGCTGAAAATGGGAAAAAAACCGAGACCCTCGCGAGTTATCGGTTGTTTGGTATAGACCTAATGAAACCTTCCACACCAACTACACAAGAGGAAGAATATGTGCAAGAACCGAATGGGACTGGGGACTCCACAGAGGAACTTGGGCGCAGCTCTGACTCCGGCGCTGCCGATTCCGAGCAGAAATCAGATCTTTCAAAGGGTTCTCAAGAAAAGAGACAAATACTACAGTTGTCATCACCCAGAGATTTGCAGAGTAAGCAGGGTTCCTCTACCAGAAGTCGTACCAAGGTAATATATAGATAATGGAAAATGCTATTCATGTAACCTGCTTCCACATAACAAGAAGTATATTGACATCATGGCATTCACAATCTTCGTTTTGTGAACAATGTTAGAGCTAGTAAGCGTATTGAGAATGTGAACAGTGACATTCATAGCCTTGAGGCATAGAATAACTTCCTGTAATCCTGTTATTTCTTTCTAGTTCATGTCCTCTATTATCTTTCTACATGTCTGAGAAAGTTGTGCTGGAATAGGTGCAAATGCAAGGTGTTGCTGTTGGCCGAGCTGTTGATTTAACCATATTGGAAAGCTACGATCAGCTTATTGATGAATTAGAGGAACTCTTTGACTTAAAGGGAGAACTATGGCCCAGAGATAAATGGGAAATTGTATTCACAGACAATGAAGGAGATATGATGCTTGTCGGTGATGATCCATGGACGTGAGTTTTGCTTACTCGCGGTTTTATAAGAACAAGACATAGAGTGCATTTTTTCCATGGTTAATTATAATTTTCCTTTACCTTGCAGTGAATTCAGTAGTATGGCGAAAAAAATCATCATATGTTCAAGCCAAGAAGTAAAGAAAATGAGTGCAGGAAGCAAAATGGCTGCATCTTCATTAGAAGGTGATGGGACTGTTTTGAGCATGGAATCCTCTGGGAATTGAAGGCCTTAATCAAGATTCGTTGTCTTCTGGGTGGTCTTTTTATATCTATTTTTTTCTTCCTATTTTTAATTTATTTTGGAAAAAGAGGAGAACTGTTTGAAAATTTGTTAGTGCTAATGTTGTGAGGTTAGAGAAAAAGGAATTTCTTCCTTTTTGTTGGCTGCTCACTTTTTAGGGGCTTTTATATATAACTTGGTAGGCTAAGGCTAGTTCCAAAAGGCCAACACTACTAAAGTTGGTTAATCAAGTGTTAAATTGAATTTTCAGGTCATCAAGGTGATTAGTGGAGAAGGAGATGCTTAGGACTTTTAGAATAATGATGTGAATATATAAATGCTGGGCCATTTTTAGTGGCCTTTTGTCTCTTTCTCCATCTCTTCCTAATTTGGATTGTAAATAACAGTACTTATGTGGCAATCAAGTGATTTTGCTCCTCTCCCCACCCCCCAAAAGTATGTAATTAGAGAGTAATTCTTGTTAATTTACTAGCATTGGTTCTAAAATAATCTTTTGAGTGAAATGGTTTAAATGAGAGGCCCTTGATTGAAGAAAGTGGCAAGACTTGAGAGCTTGGCCTTGTACTGCTGGTTGCCTAGCTACACTCAGATCTTAACCTCGGGAGCATGATGCCCATCATACTCTTGATTATGTACATGTTATTGTCAACACTCAGATCTTAATCTCGGGAGCATGATGCTTTCATACTCTTGATTACGTACATGTAATTTTCTTTACTCTTGCAATTTTGAAAACAAGGAAATTTCTTTTGATTACACTTGTATGTTCAATTGTGAAAAACAAAGAGAGATCATATGAAGAACATATAAATGTGCTAAAAAAAGATGCAAGTCTTTGAAAAAATCATGCAAGTACGTTGATTATAAGAATATACTTCCTCTGTCACAAAAAGAATGCAACAATTGAATATTTTCTACCTCACAAAGTTGCATTTTTTTTTATTACGGAGGAAGTAATAACATAAAAAGAACATGCCAGTATAATGAAAAGAATATGTAAGTCAAGCATGATGAATATGTAAGTCAAGCATGATGTGCGTCCCAAAATGTGCATTATCTAAGTTGGGCTTTCTTGCTTGGAGCCATTGCATACACCAATTGAAACATGACAAATTGACAATCTATAACATTGATGGTTAGTAGTATCATGCATTAGCATTACCCTCATAGTCTTTAATGTTGCTTGGCTTGGTCATACTCCCTTTATTAATTAGCAATATGTTTTAAGAGAAATTAATGATCAAGGTTAGCTAATTATCGAAAGCATAAAGCATCATTCGTATAATGAAGACGGACTCTTAAGAATCAAGATTAAATTTGTTATCTTTCAACTAATCTATTAGACTATATTACTAGCTCAGTATAATTTTAAAGCAGATGAAAGGAAAACTACTTTAAGTGAAATTTATACATGTGCGTGGGAAGTACAATGTACCAGATGAATGCATGCATGTGGAGACACATGCCTAGATGGCTTATTTCAGTTCATGCATAACATGTATTCGGGTAATACATGAGTGGGGACATGGACTGTTGCAACAAAGGAGTAAACGAGCTTAAGTTTAAGTGAGAGTGAGTACGAATTCGTCTGGAATATCTTTTCAAATAAAGAATATTACACAATATAGTATGGCTTCACCCTTTGGCCTTTGGCCTTTGGCCTTTGGTGAAGGGGAGAAAGGTTGAAGACAGAGAATTGGTAATTGCTCTTTTTCTATTATATGAGGACTGAGGATGTAAACTAAAGGTGGTATTGTTTGAAGGAATAAGGACCAATTATTAGGTGATCAGTATTCAGTAGTTTCATAGTACTTGTATTATTTTAAAGTTGAAAATATAGTCAGTTTTATAGGAATTGGGGTTGGTTCAAGTGGTGAGCTTTCCCATCTTTCCTAGCAAAGTCTACGGTTCAATTCCTACCGCAAGCATTTGCTTGGAATTAGAGCTGGATACGAGCCGAGCCGAGCCAAGGCTCGACTTGATAACACTTTAATTTGTAAGGCTCGAGTTCGGGCTTGAGTTCAGTTCGAACTTTAAAAATGAGCTCGAGCTCGGTTCGAAAGTTGTTATTGAAGCTCGAGTTCGTATTCGAGCTCGGTTCGAAAGTTGTTATTGAAGCTCGAGTTCGTATTCGAGCTTGGCTCGAAAAACAAACGAACCGAACTTTTAATCGAGCCTTAGGCATGGGGAATTGTTTTATTATGGCAATTGCATAGTTATTGGGATTTTTGGGAACTAAGAAAGGAAGAGTAATAATATAGCAGCTAGGATGTATGAAGATTGACGGATGTATTGACTTTATACTTCATAAGTCATAACTCATAAGGCATAAGATATACGAAGCATATTTTTAATACTAGTTTTTTATATTCGAACTGTTTGCGAGCTAACGAACCAAATACCATATAGTTCGGGTTCGGCTTGTTAAGTAATCGAACATTTTTTTTGGGATTGAGCTCAGCTCGTTTAGAAACGAACCAAGCTCGAACCGAACATTTGATGAGCCGAACTCGAACTGTTCACGAACAGTTCTGTTTGTGACCAGCCCTATTGGGATTTAAGGAGGGAGGGGGTTGGGGGAGTATGACTTGTAATGGGTCTCGGGGCGGGGGCTCTGTGTGAGGGTAGCCTAGAGAGTTTCATCTTACCTATTCAATATATATATATATATATATATATATATATATATATATATATATATATATATATATATATATATAGAAGTGAGTTCATATGAGAATGCATACTTACATGAGAAATGAGAATGGATTTTACACGCTATAACTCTAATGAACAAGTGATCTAACTCTAATGAAAAAGTGATGTTACTCCAAAAAAACAAAAATTAGAAAAATATTTCGAAAAAAAAATTTTTTTTTTTTGGGCTTGAAATTTTTTCAGGGGTATAACTCTAATGAACAAGTGTTGTAACTCTAATCCAATCGTGTGGTTGAGATTCATTCTCATTTCTCATTTAAGGAGGATTCTACGTGATCTCGCTTTATATATATATATATATATATATATATATATATATATATATATATATATATATATATATATATATATATATATATATATATATATATATATATATATATATATACTCCTTCTGCTTTTTTTTTATTTGCTACATTTTTTGGGAAATCAAACCACTAACTTTGACCGACTATATTGGCGGAGGAAGTGTTGGTCATGGTTGGTCACATAACCAACCATTATTTTATTAAAAAACAAAAAAGAAAACCCATTTTTCTCATACCTAAATCTCTCAATGTTATGAGAACTTCCCATTCCAGAATTATCTCATGCATCTTCTTCTTCCTTGATTATTTTCTCTGATTCTTCAATCAACGGCTTTGATTCTTCTGCCCATGACCCCATTTTTCTCTCTCTTCTTCTCTTTTTGATATGGGTTCTTGAGGAGTTGAAGTAAGAAGAAGATATGGCAGACAATCACTTGTCAAAGTTGAGAATTTAGATGGGGAAGAGAAAATTGAAAGACCATATATTGAAAGGTTAACTAAAATATTACTTCTATTAGTTAATATTTTCATACAAATGAAATGAGGAATAAAGATTGAACTTGAAATCGAGAGTCCCAAGAAAAGAGTTACTCCTTTTTCACTTAATTGTTTTAGATTAATTTTTTTCAAGTTATCAAGGGGTAAAAATGAATATTTAAAGTTTAATTATATTTTCTTCAATACCTTAGGCTTTGATTTCCCTAGTTATTATAGTAGTTAAAATTTGTAAACTGATATTTTTTTGATTGTATGTGGTTGTTTAGTTATTATGGTAGTATGTGGCTGTTTATTATTTAATTGGATTAGATTGATTGTATGTGGACGATGCAGTTGTTTAGTTGTTATAGTAGTTAAAATTTGTAAATTGGGGAAACTTGTTTAGAGAGCATTTAGCTAGTTATTGATCATTTTTCTCAACAAAAAAAAAAGCTAGTTATTGGTCATTGGTTGTATTGCAGATTTACGATAGTGTGACCACCATTCGCGGATTCCTGGATCCCCACGGACCGATTATTTTGTTAGATTCGTCTCGATGTGTAAATTCACAATATCAAAATTTTATTATTTTTACTTAAAAGGAATAAGAGATGGTAAAATTAAAAAAACGTCTTAACAATCGTGCAAAAACAATGTAGCAAATAAAAAAAGCAGGGGAGTAACAGTCTGACAATATCAGACAGTCTTATCGTAGAAGACCAATTAATCACAACAATATTTGTTTCATACGATAATTCATGGTGATGTGGTGCTCTTCTTCTTTATCTCTAGACAATCCTGTTAGATTTCTATCCGTTCAGATTTCTACTTACTCATTTATAGCATACCAGAAACGCAACCACCCAGTTAAATTCTACTACCAACTTAAAAAAGGGACAAAGAATTCCTACAAAACAGTACATAGCATTTATCAAACCCAAATTTAAAAACTAAACTAGAAACTTCACTCTTCCATAATAGCTTTTCTCCCTCCAAGCGCAAGTACATCAAAATCTCTAGCAACTGCCATGGATACATTCGCAAGTTTCTTTCTCTTGGCTCTTCTTGCTTCCGTCTCTGGTAATTTGCTCTTCTTCTATGTAGTATACGAGTTCTAGTTCTCTTTAAATCTTTACAGTAAAAATAGAAAAGTCAATAAGTCCATGTCTGTCTCATCACATAGACACCTTTTTAAAAAAAATCTCTCTCTTGTCAAATAGACATGCTAGATTATCGTACACCCCTATCAACTAACAATTTCTTCGCTAAAAAAACAAAGGGAAATTTCCACTGGTAGACTCCTATTCTTGAGAATTTCCAATAATAGATTCAATTTTTTTTTCTTCCCATTGCTACGCCTCAGTTTTTCTAGTTTACCCAAATGTAGCATTAATGAGACTTAAACATTAGTTTCATGTTTAATTCTAATACTTCTTTTAAGTTTCGCCTAACCCCTACTAACCATGATATATTTAGATCTAGACTCCTAACTAACTAACCACAATTGCAACATATATCATAGATACTTTTGTTCGCTTTGGTTTGTGAGCAAAAATATGGTGCACCACAACAAACAAATACCATTTAAATCTGGTTGTCTCCATTGTTTCTTTCTCCAGAGTGCTTTTGAAGCTCCATCCCAATGCCACTTTTCTGGCTCGATTTCACTGTTATATGGTAGAAAGTGGATTATTTTTCCTACATCTTCTATGCACTATTGCTGCACATTACTTCACGTGATAAAAAAAGTCTCATTTTCCTACATCTGTTCATGATCTTTTCACATAATATAAAAGCCATAAAAGCTAGACACATAAGCACAACCATGTCAAACAAACAATTATTGAGCTCATCATCACAGCCGTATACCCCCCCTTTCTTCCCTAGTTGGCATATGGAAAGCCACCCAAACTACTATATGCGCAAATAAAACTAAAACACCATGCCCTTCAAAAAAAACTAAAATACCATGGAGAGAAATGTGTTAACCTACTCTATTAACTGTAGTACATAACAACAAAATTCCGACTCAAGACACTTCAGCAGCTGGAAAAACACACTAACAAATACTTGATGCCCCCACAGAGGCACACACACATCTTTCTTTCCCGGTACCAACATGCAACAAGACTCAGCAAGTATTACAATGGTGCCAATCTTGGTTCACTGACTTCACAGTAGATCCAACTGAAATTATTATTAACTAACGAAAGCAAAACTCGGAGCCAAAGGAAAGAAGTATTTCGACTTTCCATGAACACTACTAGTCCACAACCAGTAAGGAAAGAAGTATCAATCAACATTGTAACACCTCAAAAATTCACTCTGAATTTTCCGCGTTTATTTCATAGTGTTTAATTAGCTCCGTTAACGTTTCACTGTTTTAATCAATAAAATTTTCATCTTGATTTGAAAATTCATAAAAATTATATTTTTATTTCATAAACATGTTGGATTTATTTTCCTAAGGTTTAAATAATTTTTGTGAAATTTATTTTCAATATTCAGATTTTATTTGAATTTAAATTCGGTTTTTGGAGAAAAATTAGGAAATCGGTAAAAATAATTTTAATTAATTAATTTATAAATTTTAAAACTCATTTAAAATTTATTAAAATCAGTTTGTCATAGTGTTAACTCATTTTCGGATTTTCTAAAGCATTTATAAGCTTATTTGACTATTTGACTAACTTTAAGGTTTTAATCTTTAAAAATATTAAACTTGGTCCAAAAGTCTTGAAATTTTTATGGGAAGTAAATTCTGATGTTGGAGGAAGCTTCCAAGCATTTTCACCCTTTTGCCAACCCAATTACTCCATCCTCCAACTACCTTGACTTTTTGACATTTTTTTTTCTTATTTACATAAAGTTTTGGAGCAAATAATTTTTACCCAAGATCTTTTCATCCTAAAACTGAAGAGTAAGCTTCTCCCTTACTTTCTATGTCATTTTCGTACTCCATAAAAATTTTGAGTAATTTTTGAGCTTTAGAAAATTATTTATAGCATTTTCAAGTTGTTTTTAATTAAATTCCTAATTTCTTCTATTAATTTCTACTCCAAATTCTAACACCTATTTCTTCCTTGAACATTTTTAGAAGGTGATACATTTAGTTTAGAGTTTGTGGAAGAGGAAGGATCTTAGCTCGTGTTCTCTTATCATCTCCATTCTATTTTCCACTGAATTTAAGGTAACTAGCTTTAATCCTAGTTTAATTTTGATTAATAAGTTAATTATAGTTAATTAATATATATTATAGTAGAAATAGTTATAATAATATTTGAGATGGATTATGTGAATTATATATGAATTTTCGGATTTATGTGAATTTAATTGTAATTATGATTTTCGATTTACATATATGTGTATTTAAGTGTATAATATATATTTACTGATTTTATATTTATAAATCTTGATAAAATGATATATTTGGTATGTATATGAACTCATAGATGTTATTAACTTGTTGGTGTGATTTAATTTGAATTTCGGAAACTTATTTTGTTAATTGTGTAATTATATCCAATAGTACTTTAGTGTTTTAGAATATGTTTAAATTTCGAAATTTATTTTTTTATACTCACGAAAATTATTTAAGATATTTCATTTTATATTTAAATCCTCATTTTTATGGTCGTGATTAACCTACTTGAATTATTATATGAATTTGTCAAATTATTATTTTTTTGATTAGTAAATTGTTTAATTCGAAAATCTATTAATTTAAAATTTATCTTTTTGAAACAAAATGAACTTGTTAAAAGTTTATTAATATTAAGGTATTTCGTGACTAATATCACTAATATTAATTTAGGATTATTATTAATTTATTTTAGTGATTTAAATTCGAAATTATTGTATAATGAAAACCTAATTACCAAAACTAGTTATGTATTTTCAGAATAATTACAACAACTTTTATCTAAATTTTGATTGTTTATTAATGTTAGTTAATTTATTAAGTTTGTCTTACTAAAAAGAATTTAATCAAACTTGTTGTTTCAGATTTAATTATTATTACGTGTAATTGAAGAATTTATAAATAAATTACGATGAGTTTAATTATGACTTTTGTATCCCTTTGACAAATGAATATTTTCAAACCAAATATTGTTTAAGTTGATATTAAGTTGAATTGGGTGATTCCAACAACTTTTATGTTAATTTAACAAGTTTGTGTATTTTGGATTAAAATATTGTTTATGTTGATATTAAGTTGAAGTGGGTGATTCCATCAACTTGTATGTCAATTTGACAAGTGTATGTATTTTTTATTAAATTATTGATTAAGTTGATATTAAGTTGGATTGGGTGATTCCATCAACTTTTATGTCAATTTTACAAGTTTGTGTATTTTGGATTAAAATATTGTTTAGGTTGATATTAAGTTGAATTGGGTGATTCCATCAACTTGTATGTCAATTTGACAAGTGTATGTATTTTTGATTAAATTATTGATTAAGTTGATATTAAGTTGGATTGGGTGATTCCATCAACTTTTATGTCAATTTGACAAGTTTGTGTATTTTTGGATTAAAATATTGTTTGAGTTGATATTAAGTTGAATTGGGTGATTCTATCAACTTTTATGTCGATTTGACAAGTTTTTATGTTTATACTAAAATGATTTGAGATTGTTCTAAAAATGATATTGTTAACAATCTCATGTTTACTACTACTTTAATTATGTTATGATCTTAATGTTGAATTAGTTTTACCGTGTACTGTGATGGGTACAAAGTGCTGTTGAGATGATTTTTACTTTGTAATGTGTTGGGTACAAAGTGTTGTATTGAGATAATTTTAACTTTGCACCGAATTTGGGTGCAAAGAGATGTTTTGAGATGATGTTTACTATTGTCTCGATTTGGGTACATAGAGATATTTTTGAAATGATATTTTATTGAGTCATTACCTTTGTACTGAATTTGGGTACATTGGTTTGTTTTGTTGAGGAAGAGAAATCCTATGGGGCCGAATTGGGTCCCTTGGTATGAACTGTCACTCTTGTCCGAGTTGGGTACATAGAGTTAACTTACGTGCTGAGCTGGGTACGTAAGTCCGCTTTGATATTAGTCGTCGTCCAGTGTTAGGTTGTACTGAGCTGGGTACGACGCACTGAGCTGGGTGCGTTGAAACTAGCACTGGGAGTTATGGCCATTTCTTAGACATAGGATATCGTATGCTGAGCTGGGTGTGCGTGTCCTAATACTTCTATCATCTAGGAACCGTGGGTGGTTGTATGCTGAGCTGGGTGTACATCTATCCACTTGCGTTCAGTTCTCCCCTCGATGCTGATTGTTGTGATGTTGTGTTTGAATGATTATTTGGAAGAAGTATTTGGATTTGGAAATTGAGTCTATTTTGATATAAATGGTTATTTTGAGTATATTATTATTTAACGAAGAACTATGATTATTGGTGATGTTGTGGATGTTTGTGATGCTTTGTGGTTACTATAATCGATGTTGATTACCGTAATTAGCTTATTTGATCTTGTTTAACCTGGGAGGACTGCTAGTTGCTCCCCACTGACTGTGGACCTCAATATATATATTTTGCAGGTGAAGAAAGCTAATGATTCGGGTGGTTAACGGGCTAGAGTGAGAGATAGGAATTCCGATCTTTTGTTATCATTGTCTACTTTATGACATTCGAGATTTCGTCATTTTGATGACTTGGGTTGTAAGAGGCTTATAACCTCACTTTGGATAATATTTGGAGAATTAACCTTTAGTTATGATAATTAGACAACCTTTTATTATGGTTAGAAAGTAATACTCCGATAGACAGTATTTCCGCTACTGTCTAATGTTCATTAAATTAAGCATATTTTAGAAATTTTTCATTTAAAAATATCGGAGATGTTACAAACATAATATAACAAAAAATTCCATAGAGAAGAAAGCTAACTGGAGACTTAGAAATAGGTCAGTGATAAAGTAAATTTAACCAGTTCCAAGCTGAAATTGATTTATTAATTCCTGGGAGCTATAGAGTTTAACATAGTTAGAGAGTTAACATGCTAAGTAACGTCAAGCTCCTATTATTAACGGAAAAACATTTAGCAAATAAACTGTTGGTCCTATTGAATTGTAATTTAGCAAGTAATAGCAAACAATACTAGAACAGCGAAAGAACAAAAGCAATAAAAGACACAAGAGAACTTTTAACGTGGAAACCCAAGAACTGGGAGAAAAACCACGAATATGCACTAGGAATCGATGAATGTTCAAAAGAAGGTTACAAAAGCTCTCCAAGATCTCTTTCTAGCTTTTCCTCTCTTGAATATGAGAATAATAATGAATAATGGTCTAATAAACGCATTAGGTTAACCCTAATTATAACTTAACTCGGAAAAACGCGTTTCCGCGTCAAATTAACCTCCGCCCGATCGGGTCGGGCGACATCCACCCGATCGGGTGACCAATATTGCCAAACAAGATTTGCACTCGGGCCCGATCGGGCGACCTTCGCTCTGTCGCTCGCCCGGTCAAGATCGGTACTTCGCCCGATCGGGCGAGTCTGCCCGATTCCATCGGGCGCCCTGCTTCCACGCCTCTGCTAAGACGATCGACCCCGCTCGACCGGGCGACACTGCCCGACTCGATCGGACGGACCTGCAAATCAGCTATTTGACGAACTACAGCTTCACGCAAACTCATCTCCACACCATATACACACATTGAGCCCCATATGACACCATATACCCAACTATCTCCCACTTGGAGATAGGTGTAAGTGAAGAATACCTTATACCATCATCATCCTTTCATTCATCTCAATTCCTAAAGTACCTCCTTCATCAACAATTACCGAGGGCCAACTAAGGTTCGGCACAACCTTAGTTTGTCACAACTCACACTCTTAGTGAGCATATCTGCTGGGTTCTTAGCACCCAACACTTTCTCCAGACACAACACATTCTCCTCCACTAAACTCCTTATGTAGTGAAAGCGCCGACGAATGTGCTTAGTCCTACAATGATACATGGGATTCTTAGCCAAATGCACTGCACTTTGACTATCACTGTAAAGTACCACTTTCTCCTGTTTAATGCCCATCTCTTTAAGAAAACCAATAAGTCATTCCATCTCCTTACCTGCCTCAGACATAGCCACATACTCAGACTCTGTAGTAGACAGATAGATACACTTCTGTAACTTGGACATCCAGCTGACTGCAGTACCACCAACAGTAGAGACATATCCTGACGTGCTTTTGCTAGTATTGATATCTCCACTGAGATTAGGGATGGCAGTGGGGCGGGTCAAGTAGGAGACCCGCCCCATCCCCGCCCAAGTGGGGTGGGGATGGGTCTAGGTTTGGCGGGGATGGGGATTAAAATCGTACCCGCAATGGGTGGTGGAGCGGGTGTGGATTTTATGCTATACCCGCCCCATTCCAGCCCGCCCCGCCCCACCCCCGCCCGCCCCGCCCCATCCCCGCCCGTCCCGCATATTTATTATTAAAATTCTATTTATATACTTATATTATTAATAATTTTATCTTGCAAAATATAAATATGTGGGTATAACGCGGGTACAAAGCGGGTGCGGATACCCCATGCGGGTGGTGGGTGGGGATGAAGTGGGTACGAAGCGGGTGCGGGTACCCATGCGGGTGGTGGGGCGGGGATGGGTATAAATACATACCTGGTGGGGCGGGGGTGGGTCTGGAATTTTCCCCCGCAATGGGTGGTGGAGCGGGGATGGGGATGGGAATTTTATGCGGGTGCGGGTGTGGAGGTACCATCCTCCACACCCGCCCCGCCCAATTGCCATCCCTAACTGAGATCAACATCAACATAACCCTCAAGCTTCACTCCTTTCTTCCAAAAGCAAAGCCCCATACCTGAAGTGCCCTTCAAGTACCTTAGTAACCACTTCACATCATCCCAATGTTTCTCACCTGGATTAGAAACAAATCTACTCACAACTCCCACTACAAAAGCAATGTCTGGCCGTGTGCAAACCATGACATACATCAAGCTACCAACCGCCGAAGCATAGGGAACAGTGGCCATCCACTCCTTTTCTTCTTCTGTAGTTGGTGAGTGCTCCCTTGTCAATTTGAGGTCGCTAGGAAGCGGCGAATTTCTGGGTTTTGCATCTCCCACATTAAACCTCTTAAGTACCTTAAGAATGCAATCTTCCTGAGACAAATTCAACATGCCAGTAGACTTGTCCCTGAAAATTCTCATACCTAAGATTTGTGTAGATTCATCCAAATCCTTCATCTCAAATTTCTGTGACAGTTTTCCCTTCACACTATTTATCACCTCCATGCTCGTACCAACAATCAGCATATCATCAACATACAGAAGTAAGTAAACATAGTCATTTACATACCTCTGAAAATAGCAACAATGATCGCTATCAGCTCTCTTGAACCCGCTGTTACACATGAAAGTGTCAAACTTTATGTACCACTGTCTCGGAGCCTGCTTCAATCCATATAAGCTCCTCTTGAGCTTGCACACCGAATTCTCCTTTCCCCGAACTTTAAAGCCACCCGGTTGCTTCATGTAGATCTCCTCATCCAGATCACCATGTAGAAACGCGGTCTTAACATCCATCTGTTCTAAGAACATATTTTCAGCAGCAACAATAGCCAACAAGATACGTATAGTAGTCAACTTCACAACAGGAGCAAATATCTCGTTGTAGTCAATGCCCTCCTGTTGTAGGAACCCCTATACTACTAATCTCGCCTTATACCTGACACTTCCATCAGGCTCTGTCTTCAATCTGAAGATCCACTTGTTGATAAGTGCTCTCATACCTGCAGGCAATGCAGACAACTCCCATGTCTGATTCTTTTCCAGGGATTGCATCTCATCTTTCATGGCTAACTCACACTTGGATGAGTCAGTCGAATTTATTGCTTTTTTATATGATTCTGGTTCACCTGCATCAGTTAGTAGCAAATAAAACATAGAAGGAGAATATCGGTTAGGTGTTTTGGACACCCTTGCTGATTTTCTCAAGTCAACTTGAGAGACTATTCTCCCTGTACTAGAACTGAAGCCTCTAGGTGGTGTGACAGCAGCACCATCTGAATTACCTTGCTGTGAGTTATCTGACTCATTTGAATTAGACCCTGCAGGAGTATGAGCCTCATCTCTATGTTGCTCAACCCGTTCTGGAACAATGACATCTTTTCCATCAATGCCTTCAGTCTCCACAAACTCCTCCTCCTTAGTCTCATCAAACGTGACATCACAGTGTCTCTATATCTTCCTAATTTTAGGTTCCCAGCACCGATACCCATACTTCTCAGAACCATACCCAATAAAATAACATTTAACGGCCTTTGGGTCTAACTTGTCGCGTTTCTCAGATTGAACATAAGAAACACAACCAAATAATTTCAGAAAAGAAAGATTTACCTCATTCCCACTCCAAACCTCCTCTGGTAGCTTGAACTTCAATGGAACAGATGGTCCCCTGTTGATCAAGTATGCTGCCGTACTAACTGAATCTGCCCAGAATGTTTTAGGTAGCCCTGCATGCAACCTCATACTTCTAGCCCTCTCAGTCAGTGTCCTGTTCATCCTCTCTGCGACTCCATTCTGTCGAGGTTTCCCTGGAACAGTCCTCTTCAGAATGATGCCATTCTCCTCACAGAGCTTTGTGTACTCTGCCAATTCATACTCACCTCCATTATCAGATTTAATGCACTTAATATTCTTTTCAGTCTGATTCTCTACCTCAGCCTTCTACTTCTTGAAGGTCTCATGAAGCTCAGATTTCCTCTTCATGAAATAGACCCATACCTTCGTGCTGTGGTCATCAATGAAAGTAACAAAGTAACGTGAGCCTCCAAGGGATCTGACTGGGGAAGGCCCCCACAAATCAGTGTGCACCAACTCTAGCTTCTCAGTTTTCAACTCTTTCTTGGCTTTTGTGAAAGTCACCTTTTTCTGCTTGCCATAGACACAACTCTCACAAAATTCCATGTCAGCTGATTTCAACCCTGTCAACTTGCGACTTGAAGCTAAAATCTTCATTCATTTCTCACTCATGTGACCAAGTCTAGTATGCCATAACTTAGTCTCATCCACTTTAGCTGCAGCAACCATGTCTGTACACCCTGCAATAGTGCATAGTGTTCCCATCTTAGTACCTCTAGCCAAGATCATGGAACCTTTGGAAATTTTCCACTTCCCCTCACAGAACACAGTCTTGTAGCCACATGAGTCCAGTTGACTCACAAAAATCAGATTCTTTGCTAGGCCTGGAATGTACCTAACATCTTGCAGTTTAAAAGTTCCCCCGTTCGCAGTCCTGACAATCACATCTCCCTTCCCCATGATATCCAAGGTCTTGTCATCAGCAAGATAGACCTTACCTAACTTCTTTACTTTGAAGTCATGAAACAACTCCCTCATAGGTGAAGAGTGAAACGATGCCCCTGAATCTAGGATCCACGACTCTATAGGACTATCAACACTTAGGACCAAAGCATCCTCAATCTCATTCGATGCTGAATAAATCGATGAGTTATCACTATCCTCCTGTTTATCATTATGGTCAGACTTTCCACCCTTCTTCTTGGGATGTGGACACTCCCTCTTTGGATGACCCTTCTCACCACAATTCCAACAGGTTATACTAGCCCTGCCTTTTGACTTACTCCGGCCCCTAGACTTTGATCTACCCTAAAAGTTCTTTCCTTATCCCTTTTGTTTTCCCCTCCCACTACCCTCAACACTGTATGCTCCAGATGATTCTCCACTCTCCTTCCTTCGAATGCTCTCACTCAAAATCAGATCACGGGCAACATCATAAACCAATTTTTCTTTACTAGAAGAATTACTAACAATAGTTACTACAGTTTCCCAAGCAACAGGTAAGGAGGACAACAAAATTAAGGCTTTCACTTCATCATCAAAGACAATATTTACCGAAGATAATTGACTTATTATTGAATTAAATTCATTAATATGTTCAGCAGCAGAACTACCATTATTTATCTCTAAATCAAATAAACGGCGCATCAGATATACCTTATTCATAGCCGAGGGCTTTTCATACATATCTGAAAGAGCTTTGATCAATCTCGCCGTTGTTTTGATATCCTTGACATTGAAGGCCACAGTTCGAGCCAATGTCAAACGCACCACCGCTAGTGCTTGCCTATCGAGTACCTTCCACTTTGCCTCATCAATGTCTGCAGGCTTCGTCTCAGACAAGGGTTGATACAGATTCTTCTGATATAGGAAGTCTTCAATTTGCATCTTCCAATATCCAAAATATGTGCCATCAAACTTCTCAATTCTGATATTCGCATCCTCCATTGTTAATCACTTCTAGATATAGACAATAATTCGACCTGGCTCTTGATACCACTTGTTGGTCCTATTGAATTGCAATCTAGCAAGTAATAGCAAACAATACAAGAACAACGAAAGAACAAAAGCAATAAAAGACACAAGAGAACTTTTAACATGGAAACCCAAGAACTGGGAGAAAAACCACGAATATGCACTAAGAATCGATGAATGTTCAAAAGAAGGTTACAAAAGCTCTCCAAGATCTCTCTCTAGCTTTTCCTCTCTTGAATATGAGAATAATAATGAATAATGGTCTAATAAACGCATTAGGTTAACCCTAATTATAACTTAACTCGAAAAAACGCGTTTCCGCGTCAAATTAACCTCCGCCCGATCGGGTCGGGCGACCAATATTGCCATGCACTCGGGCCCGATCGGGCGACCTTCGCCCGGTCGCTCGCCCGGTCAAGATCGGTACTTCGCCCGATCGGGCGAGTCTGCCCGATTCCATCGGGCGCCCTGCTTCCACGCCCCTGCTAAGACGATCGACCCCGCCCGACTCGATCGAACTACAGCTTCACGCAACCTCATCTCCACACCATACACACACATTGAGCCCCATATGACACCATATACCCAACATAAACAATAGTTGAGGCCTAGCAATGGGAAGAAAAAAAGTTGAATCTACCATTGGAAATTCTCAAGAATAGAAATCTACCATTGAGAATTTCCCAAAAATAAATTTTAGTTTAGATAAGTTCAAATAAGTTTTAAAACCTTATAAAAATAAACTTCAATAAGTTTAAATAAGTTCAATTAAATTCTAAATAGGTTCAATTTAGATAAGTTAAGGAGAATTCAGGTGAAAAGAGCGCACTCTAAAAAACAATAAAGGATAATGTTTATTTTTATAGAATTGATAAGGGTTACTAATAAGAATTTATAACAGAATTACGAGTTAATCACTAATATTATGTTCAATTATATTTAATGTTTATGCTTTTTAACTTATAGAGTCAAGCCTCAAAAGTATATATATCATTTTGTTGTTTTAAATTAGATTTTGATATATGCAGCCTTTAGGATGGTAAAACAGCTTTAAATACATGTCCTTGAATAGTATTAGTTTAGGAACTTATGCTATAAACTAATGTTTGTTAATTACTTAATAAGGGCTGCATATATCATTTCCCTTTTAAAGCTGCGAACTCTTAATTTTACAAACTCATGTCCAATACACTTACTAAATGAAGGTTTTTTTTTTTTTTTTTTATAATGATGTCAAATGTAATTTATGTAGTGGTGTTGGAATTGTAGGAACCACAAAGGGAAAGGGAAAGAGTTGCACATACTTTGCACAAGTAACAGGAGGTTGCCCCGACATGAATAAATGCATGGCTACATGCGAGCCTTGCTACCGTGGGATTGGAGTCATGCAAGCGGAGTGTGTGGCACCCGGTGGAGACATCCATCTTTGGGAATGTAGGTGTTACTTTACTAAAGGAGCACCCTGCCCACCACCCAGCCCAGGCCCTACTTGTCCCAAGCCGCCTAATGTTTTGGCCCAACATATGAATAATTAAGCCCATTGGGCCGTCCTTCACCTACTCGCTGTGTTTATGATTCTGAATAGACCTTTTCTAAATCATGGTCCAAGTTCAAGGGAAAAATCATTTGATCCGCGATCAGATTCAAATTTGAATAGTTGGATCTTGTTGATAAATGATAAGTTTATGGAAGGGAGTAATAAGCTTGCTAACTTGATTATCTATATGATCCTAAGATTTTTATTTACATGGTATGATATCTTGTAAACCAATGTAACCATTAGAATCCCGGACAAATACTCCTAGTTATTTTTTTTCCCTTTCAGAGAACTCCTTGGTAAGAAAAATTTTCATCTAAGCTGCCATCGCATATGATCACTCACCCAGAGGCCCAACAAGCCCCAACCACCTCCCCCCTCCCCTACATCATTGAAATTTAGCTTCCACCAAGATTTGACTTGGTCTCCCATGTGGGAGATATGAAGTCATACCATTGGACCCAAGGGTCCTTGCTTCAAGGCTAAACAAGCAGAAGACAACAGGCCTAAAGGCCCATTGCAACCACAAGTGAATGCTCCCAACATATTTTTGGGATGTGGATTTGAACCCTGGGCGATGCCCTGTAATATATTCGGAGTTTTTATTAGTTTACCCACTTCTTTGGACACTATGTTTTAGGCGAAAGATGTATGTGGGTCATAGATTAAATGAAAAAGTATTAATTTATCGTATATTTTATTAAAGTTAATGTTGGAGACTAAGAGAAGTAGAGTGAGTAGAATACTTAATAATATAAAATTGATAGGACCATTCCACAAACAGAAAAAAATGTAAACTAATAAATGACATTCCTAAAACAAAAGTGGGTAAAATAACTAATAAAAGTCGTAGGGAATAGCTTCTCAAACATAGTACATATCTAACCCATAATAATTTCTAACACTATTAGATTTTCTCATCAACAATTCAATCCCCCACTTTTTCTAATGTTCGTAAAATAGCTATATCTTCCCACATTCTTTTATAATGCAGTATCACGAATGATATGATCATTGAAATGAAAAAAAAGGTGGAGAAGATTTTTATGCATAACCAGCAAGAATAATTGAGATCCTAATTAATACAAGAGTCGTATGTGTGAATCACTGTGAACAAAAGAAGTAACCTAAGTAAGAGTATTGTTAGGAAACGGGGTGTTGTAGTTTGATTAATGCGAAACAAAATGAATGAAATAATAAAGATGAGAAAAGCAATAAAGAAAATAAACAAAAGAACACAAGGATTTACGTGGATTTGAGCTTCTTCACTATGATGGAGAAAAACAGAGAGAATAATTACAAGGAGTCCTAAATTATAGAGGCTAAAAGTGTGTCATAAGTTGTGTTAAATAATGAACACCAAGAGGTCCTTTTATAACATAAGGAACCCCGCACAAAAAACCCTAGAATATACTCCATACAAAACCCTAAAATGAATATTCGATTCGGAAATGCATCTCGCAAACCGCGAGGCGCGGTGGATACCGCGAGTCGCGGTATGCTCTCGGCAGTTCTTCGTAAAACGGGCGTAACTTTCTCGTTTCTCAGTGGAATTGGGTATATGACCTATCGTTGGAAAGCTCTTGAAACAAGCCATCACCTCCAATTTGAATCACATCAAAACCATTTATAGATTGAGAGATATGTGCATTCAAAGTCAGCCTTATGATATTCACAAAATTTCAAGTCACAAATAACAAGTATGTTTGGTAGACAAACTTTAAGAGTTAGGAAACTAAAGGAATCATTTGTAGTAACTTGTTTACTTGACGTGAACCATTAATACTGGCCATTGATACTGGGGCCAAGTGCCAATTTGCCAAAGTTGTAACAAATCTGTGACCCCATCTCTGACTCCCCGCATTCTATCATTCCTCTTCTTCTATTTCTTTTACAGAATTTATATTCTCCAGTTCATTAATGACTAATCCATTATCCATCATGACCTCCACTCTCCTGATGTTCTCTCTAGAAAGCTCATCTCACCCATGTATATCTAAGACGATTTACAATAGGGAAATTCCCATTGGTAGGCTCCTACTCTTGACTCTTGAGAATTCCCAATGGTAGATTCAACTTTTTTTTATCCTATTGCTAGGCCTCAATTTTCATAACTTAGCCAAACATGGCATTAATGAGGCTTAAACGTTAATTTTAGGTTGAAGGTTAATACTTCTGTTAACTTTTGCTAACCCCTAATACTAACAATGGTATAATTAAGTCAACACTTCTAATTGACTCTTAGCTTAACACAAACTTTTTTCTATTCTTGTCATTGTTCACGAATTGGCAGCTTGATACACTTGAGGTATCTCGGTATTCGTGCTTCAAATATTATAGAACTCCCATGTCAATTGAGAAGTAGAAGAATTTATTGACTTTAGATTACAGGAACATTGATTTTGATACTGATGTACAAATCCTGATGTGTTGTGCTAAGCATCTATATTTACCACTTAAATGCCCTTTGACACTTAAAGAATTACAGCTGAGTGCACTCAAGAATCTGCAAATACTCTGGGGTGTGAATTGTGTTGGGTGGAATTGCTTTTCAAGAGAGATTCCAAATCTTAAAAAGTTGAAGGTGGTTTTCAAGAGAGATTTTAAGAGAGTTTCCAAATCTTATATATGATACATACATCTAACATATAACTTTGTTGATGCATAATTTGATAAGAACAACATAAGATCATTACCAGAAAGCATCTATATATAAACAATAAACAAAATATCATTAACAACACAAGACCAGTAGCCAAAAAAGCCAACAAGTCAAGAAGTGTGCTACATCAAAAATCCAAACCAGGTTTGTCAATATGTCACCAGACATCCATAACAAGCCTAAACCAAAAAACAACTAATATTCAACAATAAAATTAATGTTTAAGCTTCATTAATGTCACGTTTGGCTAAGTTACAAAAACTGAGGACTAGCAATAGGAAAAAATAAAAGTTGAATCTACCATTGAGAATTCTCAAAAGTAGGAGCCTACCAATGGGAATTTCCCTTTACAATATTCTCTCTAAATATGGTTGAGCACTTAAACTACAAAGTTACAGTGAATATGAAACGTTTTTGTTTTGACCTCAACAGTAGCAAATCTTAATTATATACTATTTGTAAGCAGATTAAAATATATCAAGTTATCTAACTAAATTGAAAATCTCATAAAAGATCATATATCTCCAAAAAGAAAGAATAAGAATAAACTAGTAGGAACTTGTAAATTTAAGTTGGACCCTACCCAATAATACTTTTTAGAAAGTAATTAGACGATTGACGTACCAGCAGAAATGACAATGAGTCGGATTAGTTATGAGTTTCAGTACACTTCTATGCGAACATAATTTTTATTTATTCAATCTGAATCGAATTATATTGTCTCAGATCAAGTTGAAAGTCAAATTCAAACTATAAGTTGATGAGATGACAGTCATAAGCAGATTTGCGTCACATACTACCTCTGTATTTTTTTAGTTGCACAATTTGCTTTTTTACATTTACCGAGATGCTTCTTTGAACGTTAATACTTCCTCCGTAACAAAATAGATGTTACACTTTGAAAATTGCACTATCACCTACTACATTTGACCAGCATTTTATAGTTTTAGATAAATCAATTGTTACTATATGATATGTTGTTGGATTCGTCACAGTGTATACTTTCATAATATTAACTTCTCATAATTTTTTACTAATACACAATTAAAGTTATTAATGGTCAAAGTACTGCATCGACAAGCGTGAAAATCAAAGTGTAATATCTATTTTGTTACAGAGGAAGTATCTCTTATTGGGTGTAAGTAAAAATTATAAAAATTTGATATATGGAATCCTCGCATTGAGACGAATCTAACAAGATTCCACTTCACTATGTTTTTTCTTATATAATGATGCGAGATAGTTTAACAAAGTTGATTGATGAATAGTGCCACAAAAGCAAATGGTGTAACTAAAAAAATATAGAGGTAGTATATAATAAGCTCCAACTTTTATAAAATTTGGATCAAATTTTCTGTATTTTCAAATTCGAATCGGATTTTTTTTATTCCTGTTGAGTCATACTCGAACCATATTCCACATAATTTTTTTTTTGAAAAGATATTCCACATAATTATTGATCAAATCCTATCACGTTGGTCGTTGAGAACTCGTTATTTATCAGCCACTCATCGAAAAAATAATAGTACGTACGTAACAATCATGGTAGGTGCTGATGAAGTCCTTTGAGGCTTTGGTGCACCTGCCATTTGAAAGCCATTTAGGCATTTATTGAGCAAAATGTTACTCCTATTAATAGTAACGATTAAGGACTAGGGCCTCACCTCAAAAAGATAAAAAAAAAAGTTATAGGGCCTGTGAAAGTGTCGAGCTATATATCACCATTCAGTCATTCACCACCCCAGAAAATCTAGATTACAGAAATTGCATACATTCAAGAGGTTGGTGTCATCTTCTGCTAAACGTGCGAAGAGGATTATTAAGAGGTTCTCCAATCTCCCATTCTCTTTCTAATCACTTTATTTCTATCTAAATTGTACTGTACGTTCAAGAGCTTGGTATGTGATTTCTTCCTTATATTTAACCTAATTATCCAACTTCAATACTTGTTTTTTTTTTTTAAGGGAACTTCAATACTTGTTATTAAGTATTTAAGTTCACGTGGCACGCTAGTTATGTGGTTCTTATGTATACTTGTAGGGGTGTGCATAATCGGATATCGGATCCGATCCGAAATTTCGGATATCCGAATTTACGGATCGGAAAAAATCCGATCCGAAGATCCGATGATCCGAAAAAATGATCCGAAACTTGGGCTCACTGCTACAATTGTTGATCCGAAACTTGGGCTCACTGCTAGTCTGCTACAGTGCTACAGTTGCTCTTTTTAATGTGTTCAAGCTTGAAAGTTGAAAGGGTCTGTCCACATTCTATAAAGGGTCTGTCCATATTCTATAAAAGATGAATGGTATTAGTATCAAGATAAAACTCTTTTTAATTCATTACCCCACCATTACCTTACCCACTATGTTCACACTTCACACTTCACACTTCACACTTCACACTTCACAATATGCATCTATAATCCAATAATGAGAACCAAAATCAGAACATCATACAAGTCAGGAAATTGAGAAAAAAAATCACATTACAAAGTCTCAGTTATTAGTCTTATGTATGGTTTCCTTTGTTTTTTATTCTCTCTCCTCCAAACATACATACGACTATTCTCCTACCATACAATTGCTGATGTACAATACATTTGCAGTATATTAGCATGCCATGATGCAAGAAGACAAAAGAAATTCACACTTCAGTTCTACGAAAGGGAAATAGGAGAAGAAAAATAAAACCCATATTTTCAGTTTCTTATTCTCTCTCCTCCAAACCCCAGGGCGCACGCGGAAATTTTGATAGACCCGAATAGTATCATAAAATTGCATTTTCATTGATAATTAATTGTACAAGTGTGTTTGTGAGAGCTCATGTCTCTCATTCACCTTGGTATAACCCTTTGTTTCTACCTTTCCTAATATCTTGTGTGGAGGCTTCACTGTTTGTTTATTTTCAACTCATGCACATATTACATATTTATAGTTGTTGTATCCTACTATCTAGATTTTTCTTTCAAGTACAAATATCTTATATTTTTCACAAGATAATTCTAGATACACATTAGATATTTTTCTCACATTTTTCATCAGACATTTAGAATTTTCTAGATTAATCTCTAACACTCCCCCTTAATCTTGAAAATTCTTGTACTTCATCATGTTTTTTCCAATGGTCTCTTCAAAGTCTTGTTGATGCACTTGTCATCAAGTATCTCCAAACTTGATTCTTGAAATTTTCTTCTCGTTCTCATCGGTGCCTACCTCACCAACCACCTTGATCTTCCATTTTCTTCTTTCCATATTGTTGATTATCACTTCTTTGTGGTGGTACCCTTGTTACCAACCACCCTACCTTTGTTTCTTCATCACATTTTCTTGATCTTCAATATTTTGTGTTGGTACGTATTCTACCAACTTACTCCCCTAATCTGAACTTTTTCTTTTTCTTCTTCACAATTCTTTATCCAATTTCATTCTTTCATTGATCTTTCATGTCACCAATCATCTTTGTTAATGCCCATGTCATTAACAAACTCCAAAACCTTCTCTTGAACTCCTTTTTTTTTTTCTTCTCCTTTTTCTTTTCATTTTGTTTTTTTCTTCTTCTTCCCAACTATTGGTGCTCTTGTCACCAATATTCTTTTTTTTCATTCTTTCCTTTTTCTTCCAATTTTAATTTCATTTGTTGATGTTCATGTCATCAACCATCCAACTTATCCTACATCTTAATCTTCAACATTTCTCAAAAGTTATTTCATCCTTTTTTTTTTCTCCATCATCATATTTTAATTTCCAAACAAATCTTCCATTTTTGTCTTCTCCTAAAACTCTTTTATTTCATCTCCATTCCTTTTGAATTATCTTCTTTGAAATTTTGTATTAGATACTTACCTTAATTGTGCCCTCCAAGTCTCTTCTTACAAGCTTGATTTCCATCTCTCGGGCCTTCGATCTTCTTCGTAATCACTTTTGCGGCTCACGATACTATGATAGAAATTTGGTGGGCGCGCGGGAAATTTTGATAGGCCGAATAGTATCATAAAATTGCATTTTCATTGATAATTAATTGTACAAGTGTGTTTGTGAGAGCTCATGTCTCTCATTCACCTTGGTAGAACCCTTTGTTTCTACCTTTCCAATATCTTGTGTGGGGCTCACTTGTTTGGTCTCTTTATTTTCAACTCACGCACATATTACATATTTATAGTTGTTGTATCCTACTATCTAGATTTTTCTTTCAAGTACAAATATCTTATATTTTTCACAAGATAATTCTAGATACACATTAGATATTTTTCTCACATTTTTCATCAGACATTTAGAATTTTCTAGATTAATCTCTAACAAGCAGATTGCCAAACACACAAGATGGTAGTGCACTAGTGCTATAACCCAAGTAAGTCTGGTAATGATAACCCAGTTTATGAACCAACTTGAAAGAAAAGAAGAAAAAAAAAAAACCTTCTTGACGCGTCGTGGTAATCTCGTCAAACACCAGGGATGGACTGTGTGTCTGCGTGAGATGTGAGTGAGAGACTGAGACATTAACGAACCAGTGGACTGAAGAGAGGGAAGACTTAAAAGACTTTGCCCAGTCTAGCACTGTTTAGCCCAGTCTAGCACTGCTTAGCCCATTTGGATTTTTTTGTATAAAAAAAAATTTCGGGTTTTCGGATATCCGAATTGTAAAAAAATCCGATCCGTATCCGATCCGAAAATCCGTTTTTTTTTTCCGGATATCCGATCCGAATTATCCGAAAACCAAAAACCGGATCGGATATCCGAAATTTCGGATCGGATCACCGAATCACCGGATCGGATCTTTTTGTACACCCCTATATACTTGTATAAAAAGAAGAAAGCCGAAACTATTTATATATATGATCATTTGAGAAAATAAATACAAGATATAAGCAAACAAACCGAAATACACACTAGTACTCCCAATTTTTTTCTTTCTAAAGGGACTATTTGTAGTCCCATAGTATGTTGTTTCATAGATTCAATTTCTTTAGTTTTATATTAGATTTTATTTGCTTAAATTTTTCATGTTAACTTGGCATGTCTTTTTTTTAGGTCTTACACTCTTACATAGGTAAACTTCTTCATTGGTGAAACTATGGATGATGAAGAGGTTATCTCAGAGATTAATTACCCAGAAATCGTGGTTCGATTTGGTAAAGATAGTGTGTTAATTAGAATTTCTTGTGAGATGCAAAAGGGTTTCATGGCCAAAATTATCAGCGAGATTGAAATTCATCCTCTCTTCGTTACCACCATCAATGTTATGCCATTCGATGGTATAGTTTCTGAAATAAACATTGGTGCTAAGGTAATTTAATTTCCAGCCAAAAATATAATCCTATGTACGTTTATAATACTTAGGTTTGAGGACTTCTTTTTTAGTTAAAATTTAGTATTTTAATACTATCATATTTTGCGTGTTTGCAGATTGAAGCAGATTTAAATATGAGTGAGCAAGATTTTGTAACCCTTCTTCATTCGATTATCCAGTAGCAAAATGATGTGGGTTTTAGTCAAGCATGTATTCCTGATTTTTGTATGCAAGTACACAATTTTAATGGACCATTTGATTGGTGATGATAATTAATGTAATAAGTTTATTAATAATTTAGCATGAAGAGTATCGTGCCAATGTCAATGGGTATGTGTGTTATTATTTACTAACTTCACTTTTCTTCATATCACTTCAGCGGTTGTAAAACAGGAACGTTTATGGAGATTTATGAAGGAAAACATATACCTGAGATAAGTGAAATCAAAGTTGCATTGCATAACCATTGACAAATGACATTAATGAGTATTAACTATGTAACATACTAACATTGGTCGTGTACATATTCTTTTCTTGGGAAACGACAATAACACTTTTTTTTTTTATAGTATTATGGATTTTTTGGTGATTGCCACAATAGGTTATATCACTTTTAGTTTTTACACCATAAATTATTTTTTCACAATTTTCCCACCTTTGTTTGTCCAGCGTTTAAAAATTACCTCCTAATCACGTTTTCGTCAATTTTTCCATATACCTCGTCCCCCAAATAGACACGATCTCCCCCCCCCTCACCACCTTCTTTTAATCCTTCACTTGTCAAAATTCATGACTCCTCGCCTTTCCACTATTTTCTTTTTTCTTTAACCTCAAATTCCTTCTTCTCTTGGATCATATCTACCTTTGTAATAATTGTCTTTGACATTCTATTTCCACATCCTCTCCAACTAGAAGTTGGCTCCCAAAACTTGCAAGCTTTAAATCTTCGATATGGGTTATCATCTGTCCAGGAAGTGCAAAAAGTAACATGTATTCCACAATCACATTTATTCCATTTTTTTAGCAAGAACTTTGGCTTTTGATTCTTTTGCTATGGTTTATTTTCATTTTCTTCTTTTGTTAGTTTTCGCTAATTTTATATTTTTATATGCCTTATATTTGCCATCATAAAAAAGGGGGAATATTGTTGTATTCCATGTTTTGATGATGCCAAATACTTAGGTTGTTATATAGTTTTTATTTTGAAAAATAAAAAAAAGTCCAAAAATAATGTAATGTTAATATATATATATATATATATATATATATATATATATATATATATATATATATATATATATATATATATATATATATATATATATATATATATATATATATATATATATATATATATATATATATATATATATATATATATATTGTGGAGAAAGATTATTTATTTAATCTAGTCAAGATATTATTTTTATGCACTTTTGAATTTTATTATAAGGTATGTTTAATTAATCTATTAACTTAGAATCTTTGCATAAAAGATTCTTAAAGTTATTAGATATTTGTGTTGTTGTACTTGTGCAAATTTCAGTTGGAATAAGCGTGGCATCAAATGCGGAACTAACTGCTTGAAGCTTTCCAACTAACTCAACCTACTCGCTGGATTCATGCCCACTAACGGATAAGTGGAGGCCGTTTATTACCATTGCAATGTTCGTGGAACGTGTGCAGTGAAAATAGGCTATGATCTCCATAACTCTACAAGCACGCAAATAGGAGAAAGCAGAGCATTACATTTCCAGAAGAAAAATTACAGCAACTATATATAAGAGGAAGATTTATTCGAAAAAGAATCAAGAACTTTCAAGCATCACAAAGTCAATCTTTACTTAGAAATTTTTCTTGTAATTTCCTCTCATATTCAACAATAAACATACTCTAGTAATATTCATAGTGTTTGGGTGAGAGAAAAATCAGAGAATATCCTTGTAATCAAGAGAGAGAAAGAAAGAGAGAAAAGAGAAGACTTCTAGTGAAGTCAAGAGAGTGTTATCAGTTCAGGGGGAACTAAGTGACTGGGAACAAGTTCCTAGAGGAACAGAGAAGGGTCCATTAATAGGTTGTAAAGAGAGTCTTTTGGCCTATTATATTAAAGAGAGTATTGAGTCAAAATCCCTTGTGGTCAAGGTTTTTCTTCCTATTGGGCGTAAGAAGTTTTCCTTGTAAAAATCTCGTGAGCTTTTTCTCTTTGGTTTTTAAGTTATTTTAATTCCGCAATCAAAATTTGAAAATTTTCCCTCAACTACAATTCACCCCCCTCTTGTAGTTGGTCTAGTGTTCTTACTAGAATAACAAATGATATCAGAGCCTAGTACCTCCAGAATCAGCTAACACTGAGGAGATTGTACCTGGAACAATGAACACTACGGGAGAAAAACTTGATGAATGGTATTCAACCCAACGCCCACCTATGTTCAATGGCAAGCATTATCCATACTGGTAGAATCGTATGGAAATCTTTATAAAAGCAGAAAATTACCAAGTATGGAGGGTAATTGAAATCGGTGACTTTGAAGTCACAAAGAAGAACGAGAAAGGGGAGCTGATTCCTAAACCTCTTGCAGAGTTTGACAAAGACGACTTTGACAAAACGGAAATGAACAACATGGCAAGAAGCTACTCCATTGTGGTTTTGGTCCCCATGAGCACGAGTCATGAGATGTAAGACTGCTAAACAGATGTGGGAAATCCTTCAAGTCACTCATGAAGGAACAAGCGAAGTGAAACGATCTAAAATCGATATGCTCATGCATAAGTATGAATTGTTTCATATGAAACCAAAAGAGCCTGTCCAAGACATGCTCACTCGCTTCTCAAACATTATAAACGAACTTGAATCTCTTGGAAAAGTTATCTCTCCAGAGGAACAGGTTCGTAAGGTTCTAAGGAGTCTTCCACAAAATGAGAAATGGATGGCCAAGACTACAACATTGTTGGAAACAAAGGACTTCACAACGTTCAATATTGAACAACTTGTTGGTTCCTTGATAACCCATGAGTTACATCTAGAAAATCATGAAACTGAAACATCAAAGCCTAAGGCTCTGGCTCTCAAGTCAGAGGAACAAGAAGATTCAGAAACTGATGATGAAGAAGCAGCTATGAATGTGAGAAGGTTCAAGAAATTCTCCAACAAGAATTACAAAGGAAAGGTCACAAAGAAACCAACGAATTTGAGTTGCCATAAGTGTGGTGGCCTTGATCATTTCATAAAGGAGTGTCCTCAATGGGATAACGAGAAGCAAAAGGGAAGTACAAAGAGAAGGGCAAGGAACAACAAAATCCTTTCTCGAGAAATGATATGAAGAGAGCCATGGTTGCAGCATGGAAAGAGTATGATTCAGAAGAGGAGCAGGAACTGACTGAAGAGGAAACTGTCCATCTATGTCTCATGGAGCTCAATGAAGCAAAATACAGTTGCCTTGTCCACTGCAGAGGCAGAGTATGTGGCTGCTGCTGCATGCTGTTCCCAGGTCCTCTGGATTAAGCAACAGGTAAGAGACTTTAGTATTAAGTTTAAGTGTGTTCCTATTAATTGTGATAATACTAGTGCACAATCTGCATCTCCAAGGACCCAGTACATCATTTAAGGGTCAAGCACATTCACATTAGGCATTATTTCCTTAAGGACAATGTAGAAAAAGGTCTTGTAAAAGTTGAATTTTGTCCTACAGAAAATCAAATAGCTGATATATTGACTAAGCCACTTCCTAGAGAAAAGTTTGAGAAAATTCGCTTAGAGCTAGAGATGATTAGAATTTATTAAGTGTGCTACTTAAAATAAAACCCTTAGTTACAAGATTACACTAAGTGGCCAGCAACATTTTGTGAATCTATTACAGTCATTGTAAAGGACTCACATTAGTCTTCATAATACTCCCCTTATTGTCCACACATATACTTGAGCAAAAATAGGTAAGGTCTATTTACATTTAGGTTGAATGTGTAACATGCATGAGTTCAATCTTTCTTTTTTATATTATTTTTTCCACGTAAATATCTTCTTCATTTTATTTTATTTTATTTTATTTTCCATAAATTTATTTTCTATCTTCATTCATTCCCCACAAATAATTTTTTTTGGCAACGCTTCACCAGCGTTCATGTACAAACCTGAAATTAAATAATTCAGTGGATTAAAGAAGGAAGGGAAAATCCGCATTTAATAATTTTTCACCATCCCCCATAAATCTACCCCAAATATAAACCTCCATCACATCAAACCAAATTTACACGGCAAATTCACCTCTTTTACCACAAAACCATTAATTCTACAAAACCGCTTACTCCCTCTCTCTCTATCCAAAACCTCTCAACTTCATCTTCTTCACCAAAAGCCTCCATGGCTCCCAAACGAAAAACCTCCGATGAAACAGAGAATTTTCCGGCAGAAAAATCTTCACCTCTGGTGGATTATAACGAAAATGAGAATGAATCTTCAAATTCTAATGAAGATTCCCTGGGTTCTCAAGCAATTCGACGGCAAATGAAGTAATTTCTCCAAAGAAGGAAGAAGAATTGGATGACGCTGGAACAGAGCAAGAAAATGAAATCTTGGTTCCAACTAAGCGTGGTAAGAAATCTAAGTCTTCCAAATACATCATAGGGTTTTGCGTAGATTTTTCTTGGTGCAAGAAAATTAAGTGGGGTCAGTTTCTTGATATCGTAAAATTTCATAAATGGGCTAAGGTGTTGAGTTTTGATGAGGGTCTTTATGAAAGTGAGATGAGCGAGTTTATTGCTAGTTTTGAAAATAACGAGGGTTTATGCATTAGTGTTGTGAATGGTAAATTGGTTAAATTCACTGAAAAGAACTTGGCTGAGTGGTTTGAGGTACCAAATGAAGGGTACAAGGATTTATGTTAAGGGTAGGGCTAAGTTAAATGTAAATGGTGCTTCTAACACTACAATTCTGGGTTACTTTGGGGGTAAGGCTTCTGACCAGTCCCTAGATAAAAAAGATCTATAACCTTTTCACAAATATCTGTTTCACCTATTTTGGGGTTTCATTTTGCCAAGAACCTCCAAGAGGACTCAAGCGAGCCTCATGGATCTTTCTTTAATGTTTTGCCTTGTTAAGAACATAAAGATAAACTTTCCTTCTTTGATGATCTCTCATCTCTCCTACTGTATTTCCCACAATACTAAGGTTGGGTATGCAAACCTCATATCTGTCATTCTAAAAAAGAACCAAATCAAACTCCCTTCTAGTACCTCTTTTGATCTAGAGCCTGACAATTATTTGACCAAGGAGACTCTATCTAGGCTTTCATTGAGGGTACAAGGTGGGAAGTTGGAGTATGAGGCTGCGGAATCCAAATGAAAGGGAGAGACTGGGGTCAAGACGAAGTTTGAGGAAGAGGTCAGTGCTGGGGGACCAAGATCAGTTAGAAAGAGTCAGCGCATTGCAGAGACCAAGTCTCCCAGGGAACAGGGTCAGGGTGCTGTTCACATAGATCTGGATGAGGATCAGGTCTCTCTAAGATCAAATTCTGTTGATTTTCCCCTTCTCTCCCCTATTGGTCTACATGTAATTCTGCATACAATTCAGGAGTCTCTGTCTCTCATGCACACCAGGATCCAGGGTGTTGAAGCCAGGGTAGCCAGAGTTGATCTTCAGCGGGAGCAGATCCTGGCAGCTGTGAAGAGAGGAGAAGCTGCTGTGAGGGAGAAGATTGACGCTGTTGTCACTTCTTTCTTTGTTCGCCCCAAACTCTAATTCCCTTTCCTTCATTATAATCCGTTTAAACAATGTTACACTTTTTTTTTTTGGTTGTACTAAAACAATGGTGGTTTGTTGTTACTTTTGCTTTATCATCTTTTGGATGTTAATCACACATCAGTTCCTGATGATAAGTTTTTTTTTTTTATATTTTTCCTCTCTTATCATTTTCTTTCTTCTTGATTATCTTTTCGCTCTCTTTGCTTCTTTACTTCCTTTATCTTGAACTCAGCTTGTGCATTACTCATGTCTTTGTGCATTTATCTTGCCTTAATATGCTAATTCAAATGTTTGGATGGCTAGTATTATTAGATGACATGTTAGAGCTACTTTGCCTTGATGTTGTTGTATATGATGCACTCTTAGAGTCCTCCTGGTTATTTAGTTGTTTTTAATGATGACAAAAGGGGGAAGTAAAGTAGCACATAAAATCCAAATTCTAGTCTTCTTAGTTTCTGTGTGATGCTTTTCGATTTTTCTTTTCCTTGTTTTCAAAACTGATAGTATTAGTTTTTAGTTTTAATCATTTAGTCTTTAATCTTTTAGTGTTTTGTCTTTTTATTTTTAAACCTCTTTGCTTTTGATTCTTTGGCTATGGTTTATTTTCTTTTTCTTCTTTTGTTAGTTTTCGCTAATTTTATATTTTTATATGCCTTATATTTGCCATCATCAAAAAGGGAGAATATTGTTGTATTCCATGTTTTGATGATGCCAAATACTTAGGTTGTTATATAGTTTTTATTTTGAAAAATAAAAAAAAATCCAAAAATAATGTAATGTTAATTTATATATATATATATATATATCTTGTGGAGAAAGATTATTTATTTAATCTAGTCAAGATATTATTTTTATGCACTTTTGAATTTTATTATAAGGTATGTTTAATTAATCTATTAACTTAGAATCTTTGCATAAAAGATTCTTAAAGTTAGTAGATATTTGTGTTGTTGTACTTGTGCAAATTTCAGTTGGAATAAGCGTGGCATCAAATGTGGAACTAACTGCTTGAAACTCTCCAACCAACTCAACCTACTCGCTGGATTCATGCCCACTAACGAATAAGTGGAGGCCGTTTATTACCATTGCAATGTTCGTGGAACGTGTGTAGTGAAAATAGTCCATGATCTCCATAACTCTACAAGCATGCAAATAGGAGAAAGCGGAGCATTACATTTCCAGAAGAAAAATTGCAGCAGCTATATATAAGAGGAAGATTTATTCGAAAAAGAATCAAGAACTTTCAAGCATCACAAAGTCAATCATTACTTAGAAAGTTTTCTTGTAATTTCCACTAATATTCAACAAACATACTCTAGTAATATTCATAGTGTTTGGGTGAGAGAAAAATCAGAGAATATCCTTGTAATCAAGAGAGAGAAAGAAAGAGGGAAAAGAGAAGACTTCTAGTGAAGTCAAGAGAGTGTCATCAGTTCAGGGGGAACTAAGTGACTGGGAACAAGTTCCTACAGGAACAGAGAAGGGTCCATTAATAGGTTGTAAAGAAAGTCTTTTGGCCTATTATATTAAAGAGAGTATTGAGTCAAAGTACCTTGTGGTCAAGGTTTTTCTTCCTATTGGGCGTAGGAAGTTTTCCTTGTAAAAATCTCGTGAGCTTTACCTCATTGGTTTTTAAGTTATTTTAATTCCGCAATCTAAATTTGAAAATTTTCCCTCAATTACAATTCACCCCCCTCTTGTAGTTGGTCTAGTGTTCTTACTAGAATAACAAATGATATTAGAGCCTAGTACCTCCAGAATTAGCTAACACTGAGGAGATTGTACCTGGAACAATGAACACTACGGGAGAAAAACTTGATGAAGGGTATTCAACCCAACGCCCACCTATGTTCAATGGCAAGCATTATCCATACTGGAAGAATCGCATGGAAATCTTTATAAAAGCAGAAAATTACCAAGTATGGAGGGTAATTGAAATCGGTGACTTTGAAGTCACAAAGAAGAACGAGAAAGGGGAGCTGATTCCTAAACCTCTTGCAGAGTTTGACAAAGACGACTTTGACAAAATGGAAATGAACAACATGGCAAGAAGCTACTCCATTGTGGTTTTGGTCCCCATGAGCACGAGACATGGGATGTAAGACTGCTAAACAGATGTGGGAACTCCTTCAAGTCACTCATGAAGGAACAAGCGATGTGAAACGATCTAAAATCGATATGCTCATGCATAAGTATGAATTGTTTCATATGAAACCAAAAGAGCATGTCCAAGATATGCTCACTCGCTTCTCAAACATTATAAACGAACTTGAATCTCTTGGAAAAGTTATCTCTCCAGAGGATTAGGTTCGTAAGGTTCTAAGGAGTCTTCCACAAAATGAGAAATGGATGGCCAAGACTACAACATTGTTGGAAACAAAGGACTTCACAACGTTCAATATTGAACAACTTGTTGGTTCCTTGATAACCCATGAGTTACATCTAGAAACTCATGAAACTGAAACATCAAAGCC